>JAOXJP010247989.1:0-22346 GCA_025762735.1 Platanus orientalis
CCTCATGCTGAATTCACACACACAATCCTTATCTTGATTTCCTTCCCAATAACATTATAAAAGCCCACATCATTTTTTATTTAATTTGTTGATACTGTGGTAACTTGTGTTCTCCTTCATTGTTTACAAAATATTTTTATTTTATTGACCTCACTCTTATATACATATCTTATATACATAAATGCTCATATTTATTGCTAACCTTCATAGTCTCTTGGTCATATGGAACTGTTGCTCGAGGTACCTATCTAAACCTCTCTCTTTTCACATTAATTTCAATTCTTTGAGTGACATATATACAAAAGATTCAATTAACTAAATCATGCTATATGCAGGAGATATCCGAAAGGTTGGGCTATGGAGTGACAATGCAATTACAATGTGAGTAGGTAAATGACATACTTCGGAACCTCAACTCGTATATAGTAGCTTAGTTTATTTGATTAGAAGTTTTGTACATATTATTTTGGGACTTTGATGAGTATAGACAACATAGTTCATTTTACTTAAATTGTGTATATGTGAATGGTTATGATGGACACGGAGTTGTCGACTGGGCAGTGATGATGTGGTGGATGTATGGTACATTTGGAGTGTTTTCTGTTGATATGTGGATTATTAAGTTATTGAAGAAGTGACATGGGGATCACAATTCATTCCCAGGGGTTCATATTACAGCCGTTATGCTATAGAAATTTTGGCAGAAATGGCATGTGGATTCCTTACTCTCAATAAAATGAGATAAAAGATAATAGGTGAGATGAATAGACAATAAATCAAGTTGACCATTAGACTGTAATGGGATTAAAGTAGGTAACCGCGAAAGCAGATGAGGTGGGGTGCCTAACACCTTCCCCAGTTCATAAATAAACAACTTAGCTAGGGATCTCTGAGAATTGGCCAGTTAAGTGTAGAGTCAGACATTTCAAATCATATTCAAAACCTAAATTTATTTTTGTTTTCAAAACTGATGTCCAGTCACATCATTAAAAAAGCTGGTGACAACTCCTAATCCTGTGGGATTTTTCCTGCGACAGCTAAGTCTCTTTCAGAAGGGATTTACCCGTCGTGCAAAAATCGAGGCCCACAGGACCTAAAAGACTTTGATGTCATCCTAGGTATAGAGAGTTTAACCACTCACAATGCTAAGGTGGATTGTTATAATGAGGAGCTGACCATTAGTATCCCCAATAAGCCCGAGCTTGTATTTAAGGGAATCTAGAGTTTCCCTAAGATTATTTTTGCCTTACGAGTAGAAAGGTTACTGTTGAAATGTGGGCTAAGGTACCTAGCTTACATTCTAAATGATCAGAAGGATGGAGTGCAGATTGGAGACATATCTGTTGTTAGAGATTTCAGTAATGTGTTTCCTGAAAATCTTCCTGGTTTACCTCTAAACAGGGCAATTGAGTTTGCATTTGAGTTAGTGTAACGAACACTCAATGAAACATAATGGCGATGCTTTATAGCTATGAGATGCTTTTGTTTGAGATTATAGGAAGGAGAAGAAACCATAATGCCAATCTAACCCAGAATAATTGTTGGGACCCAACTAGTGGACCACCCGGTCCTCATCGAGGAGATGGGATTTGGTCCAAAGTGGACCGAGAGCCTTCGAAGTCCATATGGTGGAGGGAGAAAATTCAACCTCCGACTGGAACTCTTGCTGGGATGTAACATGAGTCCAGTACTCATTGATATCCATTGTCACGTTGTTTGGACAATAGAATAGCCCTGAGTAGGCTTCATGAATTTTTCATTTCTATTATCTAATGAGGGGGTGTTGAAGTTAGGGAGAAGAAGGTAATGCCTTTCTTGTCATTTTCCTCACTTTATGCTATGAAATGGTTTTTTGTAGAGAGGATTATGCATAAAGGGGTTTTTGAGTTAAAAAAAAATGGAATCTCTATTGAAATAATTTAAATAGTCCAAGGGGCCAATGAATGCCCAGTTTTCCAAAACAAAAAACAGGGTAGTGGCCAACCTCTTTCTGATATCTACCCTCATCCATCTTCAGTGAAAAATATGAGAACCTTGTCGTGCTTTCCCCATCCACTACAAACCCTTGAGGGCTAACATAGTTTTGCATCTCCCACCTACCCCAAAGATCTGAGATATGCTAAATACCCAAAATTGTGAAATACTAGCTGTTGCAATTTTCAGTCTATCTGTTGCGCTTCATGAAATAGACGATGGACCCTGACTGCCACATTACCTTGTTGATCAACTGAAGACTTTGCAACACAATCATACACATCTCACTGCGATCATGCTTCATCGCGATGTGTAGAGTGTAATGCGACTGAAGAAAAGCCTCAACTCACTCTTTATAAATAGAGACATAGTGAGTTACAAAAAGTGGTTCTAAGAGTTGTTTGTTGAAGGAGAGATTGAGAGAGTAGAAGGAGGATCAATCCTGCTAGAGTTGAGCTCTAAAGGAGGAATCACCATTAGCACCCTCACCATGATTCTCTTATTTATCCATCTAATTCATTCTTCCAAACTCTCACTGAGATTCAAGCACTCTGCTCTCTTATTTAAGAATAGCTAGGCTGAAGTCTTGAATCTATTTCTCTCTTGGACATACCCTCTCATTCGAGAAAGCTATCTTGTTCCAACGAGTAGCATCCTCTTGAGACCTGAGATTCTCTTCATTAGAAACATCGGTCTCTTGAGAGAAGAAGCTCTCTATTGAAACATCCTTCATAGAGTAGAGACATTATGTTGCTCAAATTTTAACAAAATTTAAAAGTTCATCAAAATTACTTTAACAAACCTTGGAATTTAAGTAACAACAGGGTTCATTCGTATCTACCAGAGAGTACAGCTCCCTTAAGAGACGAGGGTTCTACCTAAGCGAGATTATATCCTTGAGGTAGCTTGGCCGCATCCTTTGCACATTCACTAGGAGGCCTCAACTATATTCAAGAAATGTGATAATGACACCTTCTCTATCTCGGATGAATCAGTTAACAAATACTAAGGTTGAAGAAGACAAGAAATCTTACGAGTTCCTATCGCTATCAAATAGTTATACCGCGATAAAACAAGTACCATGATGAATAGTGCATCACAATGAACTATGAACTATGATCAACTCTTCACTACGAGTAATTGAGATCTTGCGATTGTGTACAACGAGCCACTCAACATCATGATCCAACACACATCACGACGAATCCAATATCGTGAGCAAACCGACATTGTGAGTCACCTAGAATTGGTATTTATCAACTAGTACCATGACTTATTTGTTACCACAGTCAAGCCATGGATTAAGATTACTTTACTTCCTAGTTGCATTGACTTCCCATTCCACTCTAAAGATCAACAATTTAAAGATATGTCTATTCCCTTGGGCTAACCAGGGACCTTCCACTTTGACTTTACCTGATTCAATGGAGAGAACTTTATGAGATGGGAATAAAAGATGAAGTTCTCACTGAGATAATTGGACATCTATTATGTGTTAATCAATAAATCATTTCTAATTTCTTCTGAATATGAGGTGATGCCCGAAGAAATTGATGTCACCTTTAAGTCCCGAACTAATTGGATGACAACCAATTTAAAGTGTTGTCATCACATTTTGGAGATGCTTTTGAAAATTATATTCAACCTTTTAACCAAGAATACTAAGACCATAAAGGAGCTATGGGAAGCCATGGTGATTGTTTACAAAGGTGAAGCTACTGGTAGTAAGAAGTTCCATGTACAAAACTATGGCGAATACAAGATGGTGGATGAAAAGTCTGTATTGGAACAAGTAAAATAATTTCAAAGGATTCCTAATGCAATCACCTCAACAGGGATGTCTCTTGATCCTATATTCCATGTTAACATGTTGGTTTCCAAAATGCCTTCATCTTGGCACGATTACAAGACAAAACTCATGCATGTAAAAGACGACATGCCACTTGACATTCTCATACACCACATACGAGTGAAAGGGATGCTGAGAAACCAATGAAAGAAAATAGAGCCTAATAAGAAGGTTTACATGGTAGAAACAGGGAACAAGAGTTAGTACTCTCTGAGGTAGAGAGAATTCAAGAATACAAACAAGGGTAAATAGATGACCTTTGAAAGAAAAAAAAATCAAGATGAACTATTATATCTGTGGAAAGCCAGGTCACCTACCAGGAGCCTTCCATCATAGGAAATATGGTAATGATCATCATAGCAACAAGAAGAAAAAGGAAAAGAGAAGAGTCTAAGAGTATGGGTTTTTCATTGTAGTGATAGAGGCCAATATGGCAGGAGAGGAGATTGACTGGTGGATCGACACTGGAGCCACCAGGCACATATACGGTAACAAAACTATGTTCACTACCTATCAACTAGTGGGGGAAGGTATAAACATATTTATGAGGAACTTCTCATCTTTCAAGGTCATTGGGAAAGACATAGTGGAGCTGTGCTTCACTTCTAGGAAGACTGTCATTCTAAAAGAAGTCTTACATGTCCGTGACATCAGGATGAATCTCTTCTCTAGATCATTGCTTAGCAAGCATGACTTTAAGTTGGTGTTCTAGTCTGACAAGTTTGTACTTATTAAGAATCACATGTTTGTAGGCAAAGGGTTTATCACCTTTAGGATGCTCAAACTTTATGTTATCAATGAAATGCCTTTTACTTTTGCTAACTTGATTGATTCTTGTGAATTGTGGCATGGTAGATTATGTCATATTCATTATAATAAGGTCAAGCAAATGGCTAATTTGGGACTCATTAACAATCTTGCAAATACAAATAATGAGAAGTGCATTATATGTAGCAAATACAAAGTTACACACACATCATTCAAAAGTGTGTAGAGATTACTAAACATGTTAGACCTAATACACATCAACATCTACAAGATAAAGGACACTCTTTAGAAGAGGAAAGAGATACTTTATAACCTTCATCAATGATGTGTTAAAATATTCCTATGTGACCTCACTAAGAACCAAAGATGATGTGTTTGAGAAGTCTAAATCTTGTAAGATTGAAGTAAAAATCTCCTTCATCTAAATATTAAGGTCTTGAGATCTGATAAATAAAGAAAGCACATGGATTCAAAATTTATTAAATTTTGTGAAGACTATGGAATCTACTGAGAGACATTAACACCCTACACTTCACAACAAAATGGGATTACTGAAAAGAAGAAACGTACCTTGACTGAGATGGGCAATACTATATTGATAAGTTCTAGATCATGCTTGAACCTTTAGGGCAAAGCATTGATGGCTTCATGCCACATATTGAATCGATGTTCTCAAAAGAAACTAGAGACTACTCTATGTGAGACATGAAAAGGAAGGAAGCCTAATATAAGCTACTTCAGAACCTGGGGATGTTTAGTTCAAGTAAAATTGTTGCATAAGCACACCTCTAAGGTAAGACCGCAATAAACCAATTGTACATTGATTGGATATTCCATGACAAGAAAGGCTTATGGAGTTCTGAATCTAGAGACACTTAATCCACACTCAATTGTTGAATCCACCAATGGAGAGTTCTTTAAAAATATATTTTCATTCAATAAAACCTATGAAATAGTGGGGGTAAAAGCATCAAACTCAAAGAAAAGGAACATAGTTATTGAAACAATTTAACTTACACCTCTAAGGAGTATGAAAAGAGGAAAGAAAAGGAATTTGGTCTATATTTTTCAATATGTGTTGCTGAAGGAGATCCACTCTCCTACGATGATCATACAATGCAATTTTATAAAAGGAAGTAGTTGATGATGAAATGAATTCCATAATGTCAAACAAGACATGGATTTTAGTGGATCTTTTCCAAGGGTGAAAACCAATTGGTTGCAAGTTGATATCCAGGAAGAAGATTAAAATTGATGGAGCAATTGAGAAATATAAGGCCTGTCTCACGGTCAAATGGTTTAAAGAGAAGAAAGACTTCGACTACTTTGATACTTAAGCTCCAGTTGTAAGAATATAGACTCTCAGGTTGCTCGTGGCCGTGGCCTCAATAAAGAACCTGATCATACATGAAATAGATGTTAAAACTGTCAACTTGAATGGTTAATTGGAAAAAGATATCTATATGGATCAACCAAAGTGATTCATAATATCTGGGCAAGAAAAGAAGGTGTGAAATTAATAAGATCCCTATACGGACTGATGTAATTGCCTAAACAATGGCACGACAAGTTCAAACAAACTCTTATCAGCAATAGATTCACATACAATGAAGGAGATATGTGTTTACTCCAAGACCAAAGGATTCATGTGTAATCATCAGTTTATACATGGACGACATGCTCATATTCTGAACTGATGTATATTGTGTCGAGGACACAAACAGGTTCCTTTCATCATTGTTTGATATAAAGGGCTTGTTGAATTGATTCTTAGAATCAAGATCATTAGAGATGATAATGGTATCGTGATCTCACAATCCAATTACATGGAAAAGGTTCTCAAAAAATTCAAAGTGCTTGACTCTGATCTAGCACTTACCTTAGTGAATCCCAACATAAGGTTGATGAATAACATAGGGAATCATGTATCATAATATAAATACTCATACAAAATCGGCTACTTAATGTACGCTATGTATTACACCCGGCCTGACATTGTCTTTGTAGTAGGGATGCTGAGTGGATACATGAGCAACCCAGGTAGTATGCATTGGAATGCATTGTATATAATGCATTACATAGTGTAAACAAGATAATTTAGTTTATATGTTAAATTGATTTGAACTGAAGACCATAGAAGGCCACAAGAGAACCTTGAAACCTGGGGATAATACTCAATGAAAAAGGGAAGGACCCACAACTTAATGGTGGATTAGAGAGAGAACCCAACCAGTAAAGGCAGGGTCACCTTAAGTGCTTGCGAAGGCACGCGAGCGATTGTGGTGTAGTACTATGAGTGGTTGTTGCCAAAATTCTAGAAACCCAAATTTGGGTGTTGTGTAAGCCGAGCACTAGTGACACCATACGAGGGATCACATTGGGTCACATTGAGCGCTCACAACATCTTGCGAGTGGTCACAAGGGGGACCTTAAGTGCTTGCGATTCATGGTGAGTGGTTGCAGTCTCCAGATTTCAAAAATAAAAATTGGGTTTTCTCCCATTTCAAATAGGATCTTTATAGAAAGAGTATTTTTGTACCCTAACATATATTTAACCCATTTTACATCAAAATTAGACTAGGATACATCTAAGACAAGAGAGGGAATAGAATGGAGAGATAATTGGGAAGAAAAGGGAGAGAAGGAGCTCACCTAAGCAATGGAAGCTTCATTCTTCTTAGATCTAGACTTGATTAATTAGAATTTGGAGAATTGGACCTTAGATTCATGCTCTACAATATTTTCTCACTGAATCTATATAAAATATGCAGAGATTGAAGAGTGAAGTTGTTGGAACTTGGAGAAAGTAGAAGAAAGAAAGGGATTGTAAGTACTTTTGCAAATTAATGTAATTTTCTTCTTTGTTTCCTTAAGATCCTTGTGAATTAATGGTGAATTCTATTATTGAAATGTTTTTGGTTACTCTAATTTGATGGTTCCTATGATTGTAAGTGATTCCCATGTGAGTTGAAAGCTATTTCCATCACCTATGTCAAGTTTCTTTGATGAATTCATGTAATCTATTGAAATCTCATGTGAATTGCTATGAAAGTTGAATCTAAGTATGTTTCGACCTCATGATTCTCTCTAATGATAGATTCATAGAGTTTTTCTTTAAAATCCACATGTTATATATAATTGGCATGAATCTAAAATTGAATTGATAAGAATCCCTAAGAAATTATCTATTATGGAACATGACATGATTGATTTAAGTGAATCTTGTTGAATTGTCATAAGAAATGTGAATTTCTTTGTACTAATACAAAATTGAACAGAAGAAAATGTCTTTGATTAAAATTAAGTATGATTAAAGCTTTGATTTCACATATGAATTATGAAATATTGAATCAATGATAATTTCGATTTTTTGGAACAAATCAAAGATCTCATAATATGAAAGATCATAAAAATTATAAATTATGAAAAAATACTTGATGTATTAATCATATATGACTTGTATGAATGAATTATGAACAATTGAATATGAAATGTGATGTATTATGATCGAAACCTATTGAACCATGAATCTTTATTTTATATGTCATGAGGGCCTTTTTATTAACTATTGATATCCCTTTGATATGTTTCAATTATTTATTGAACCTTGAAATGTTATTAAATATTTGGACTACTCAATCCTCTTTGGGTCTTATTGAATTATCAACACTTTGGTATAATTTGATATTTGATGATTTAACCTTAGGTCTAAATAAGGAAGGGACTTAACCTTGGGTCTAAAACCTTTGGTCTAAACAAGGAAGAGACCTAACCCTGGGTCTAAACAGGGTAGAATTCTATTTTTGATCACTTAACCTTTGGTTTAAACAAGGAAGTGACTTAACCTTGGGTCTAAACAATGAAGGGACCCTAACCCTAGGTAAAAATAAGGCATGACGTTATTGAACTTTGAATCATTGAACCTTTGAACATCGTTTTGGGACCTCCGATTGGGTCTAAACAATGGAGATTAAACCATTTATGGTACTAAACTCCTTTAACTTCTATAAATACTATTTTGAACACATTGACTCATTGAACCCCTTGATTATTGATTTGGGACATACCATTGGGTCGCAACAATGGAAATTATTGATATTGACTTGGTTTATACCTTTCCTTCATTTAAACCTATTGAACCTTATTGAACATAATTTATGTACCTCCTATTGGGTCGCTACAATGGAGGACAATGATTAAACCTTTGAAATCTAGTAAGAAGTGATATGAGCTAATGAATAAGACATTGATTAAGTCTATAAACAAATGAACCATCTGATATGAATATATTCAAATCTTAATGATAAGTAAGTGAACTATTAACAAGAAGAAAATGAATATGAAAAAGTGGTACATTAACTAACTTTGAAAATGAAAGATAATACACTTATCATTTCATTGTGACACATACTCCCTTATTGTCTATGATATTGAATATACTTATTTTGCTTATTTATTTGCATCCATGGATTAATATACTATTGCTTCTTGATACCAAGGTCCGGGTGGTTGTGTGAAAACCCAAGCAATGAGATTATACTTAAGCCCATTACTTTGGCTATGGAACATAAACATACACAATAGAAGAAGTTGAGGGCTCGTTCTGTTGCAAGAAGTTGTTGCAGCTCTGATACTAAACTAATACTAGATAGAACAAGAATTCAAAGAACTAAGTAGAACCTTCCACGAAGGGTACTGTTCAAAGATTATCGAAGATGATCCACTAAGAACACACACACATGGATGGATAAGCTCACCACTCTAAGGAATCTACCTAAGAGATACAGAGCAAAGATAGATAAGCTCACCACTCAATGAGCCACTAAAGAGATACAAATATCATCACTTTAGGAAACCACCAAGAGATATAGAGCCAAACTTGCCACCAATCTGGAAGTCCACCAAATGGATGAGTTGTAGAATAAATCATTCTTTAAAAGACAAAGGATGACTCTTTTCAATATCAATTTACAATATGAAAAATCTATACACAACCATGGGTTTATATAGGCTTAGGCTTAGAACAACCCTCCAAGTAAGAGTAAAGACTCTCAATAATTTTCTCCATTTTCAAGATATCAAAAATATAATTCCAAGACTCCACTAACTAATAAACTTAACTATAAACTCAAAATACAACTTACTAGATTTATAAAGACAACTTTGGAATAAGAAAAGTCACAAGAAACCTCAAAACTCACAGCTTCGAGTTGGTCACAGTTAGCATAGACACCTTTTAGTAAAAAAACCATAACTTCCTCTAGAAAATTCCAATTTCCACACCATTTGATGCATTGAAAACTAGACTCATAGATCTTTCCAATTACATATGGCTCAAACTCTAATTCACATGGAGTTGGTACAAGTGTGCCTTAGAAGTTAGCCTAAAATTGCTAACTGAGAAGAGTTCTAGAACCTTGCCAATGTTGATGACTTGAGTTGCCACATCGGTAGTAATGTCATGATCTAATATATCATGGGACACTTTGGTGTCAGTTCTTATAGTTTAAGTTTTATATTGTTATCCATACTTATGTTACGTAAGAGGAACCTGGGTGTAAGCTATATATGCTATCATTTATATATGGTTTGCATTTATACTTGTTAAACCTATCAGGCTCACCCCAATTGGCACAGGTTTAGGTGAGATGACAGATTGATAGGGATGATGGATGAGTACATGATGGACTTAGATTGATTGATTTCAGATTTTACTTTATGTTGAAACTCTCATTAGAGGAATGTAATAATTACTTTATATTGGATTTGAATGTAGTGAATTGATACAACTATAGATATTTATATGTTAATGATTTTATGTGATTGCGGGCACTATTATGTTATGTTCATAGTCACTTTATAATTGAGTAAATGGTTTATTATTTCCATTGCATACTTTTTTATGGATTAATCAATCTTGAGAGTCATGTTATATGTTTCTGTTGCACATTATTATGAATTGAATGGTTATGAATATATATTATCAATTGAGATATGCTTCCGCTAAAGGTAAAGGTAATGAATCAAAAGTTATGGTTTAATGATGAAAGACTTATGTCTAAGGTAAGGCATAAAGAAATGATTTTATGCTTCTACATGTAATTGAATGTAATGGACTATTTGTTAATATATGTCAATCCCATGGACAATCAAGTAGTGGTATATGTTTTGTGAGTGTTTTATGTTCTCACAAGTTCAAAACATGAAGGCAAGATGGACCATAGACTTGAAGAAGAGATTGGAGACTACCTTGGATTTGCCCACACCAATCAACATAAAGAGCATGCATTGCATAGCATTTTAAGACCTTAAAATGAACTTGAACATGGTGGTAAATTCCTCACAAAACCTAAAGCAAGAAGGCCCAAAGACCAGTGCTCAAGACATGGCTTCAACACTATCAGGTCGTGATCGATCACAGCCTGGATTTGGATCTAGTCTGAGACACCCTAGAGCCAGACCCCTTCTTCTGTGATCGATCACAACTTGGATCATGGCCTGTTTTCCTAGTGCTATGACTAATCATGAATCTCGTGATTGATCATAAGATAAACATGCATAGAGCCTAATTCTTGATCGATCAGGAGATCTGTGATTGATCACAGATCTAATGATCGATCATGGGGGCATTTTTATCAAATGTGAAATTTTATTTCCCCAATACAAAATTTTTAAAATTTAAACCTCGTTTTTCAGAAATCAAAGGCTCCTAAGAGTTTCCTGTTTTGAAAGATTCTAATCCTATGGTTGTGGGTGCTTCTCACCCTTATAAAAGTGAACTTTTCCCTTTAGGAAAAACATTTTAAACAAGATAGAGAGTGTTAGAAAGTTTGCTAAATTGAGAGCCTCCTCCCTTAAGAAAACCTCTATTATGTTACTATTTTGAGCTTAAGTAACTAACATCTCCACCAAAAATCACTTTCTCATTCTCTCCTCTTGAATACTAAGCTTCTACTATTGAGAAGAACTTGTGGTGAGCTCTTCCTAGGAGTAGACTCACACTTTGTTGAGCTTAAAGAGTACTAAAGCCAAGAGCTTGAAGTTTGTGGGTAGCTAAGACAAACTAGCTTAACAAGGAGCACCTCACTTTTTGCAACTAGCAACATCAACCAACTTATGGTAATATTTGTTTTACTTTGCATTCATTTACATTTATTTTCATTATTAATTTGCTTTACTTCTACTAGAGACACTAGAAGCTTAACTACATCCGCTGGAGACATCGAAAGTAGTACACGTTCGTCGGAGACACATAGTGTTATTGTGTAGCTTGCTTTTGAGCAAGTAGTGGGGTTTTGTATGTTTTGACTTAGGTTGTAATAGTACTTAAATGAAATATACTTAAGCTTTGTGGTGATCTTTAGAAGAGTGGATGTGGGTTATCGTGCTGAACCATTATAAATCTCTTGTTATGGATTGAGTGTGTGATTGGTTGTCTCTTTACTTTTCTGCACATTACTACTCTTTCGCATTACTTATTTGATACAATACTTGAGTAGACACTTTGTAACACACAGACACACTTGGGCTAAGTTAAAAAGATTAAAATTATTTTAAAATCAATCCAAACATTAGCAAAAAGGGATAAGACAATTTTAATATCCTATTCACCCCCTTTAGGATAACTTTATAGGAATTTCACTATTTGACTATGATATGATTTTATGACTTCATATGATATGGAATACAGATCGAGTGTCAATATAACGATCTAAATCCCCACATAAGGACGATATCTGAGTCTGAGTTTGGGGGTATTATAGCTTGGTATTAGAGTAGCCAAGTTTGATTCTATAGACCATTTGGAAGAGAATTATGATATGAGAACTATATATAATGATACATGGGATTATATAATTAAGGATTGATGATTGGAACTTTTGCAGCAGAATGACTTTGAAGATTAGTTGATAAATCACTTAGCGATTTTATGATCTAGTGAATATGATATGGAATACAGATCAAGTGTCAATATAATGATTTGAATCCAAGGTGTATATGGATGATATCTGAGTCCGGGTTTGAAGGTGTTACATTTACGATATTCGAAAGGGATGATGAACTATGGAATTCGCTACCGGACCTTGACTACCATGTCACCTTGTTGACTAATTGAAGAATTTGCATCACAATCATACACATTGCACCACAACCGTGCTTCATCACGATGCACAAAGTTTAACATGGCCGAAGATAGAAACTCAACTCACATTCTATAAGTGGATACGTGAGTGATTTAGGAAAAATGGTTCTAAGATTTATTCGTTGAAGGAGAGATTGAGAGAGAAGAAGGAAGATCAATCCTATTGGAGTTGAGATCTTAAGGAGGAAGTGTCATTAGCAACCTCACCATGATTCCCTTCTTCATCCATCTCATTACTCTTCCAAACTCTCATTAAGATTCAAGCACTCTACTCTCTTCCTTGAGATGAGGTAGTTTGAAGTCTTGAATCTATTTCTCTCTTGGACAAACCCTCTCCTCTAAGAAAGGCTTTCTTGTTCCATCGAGTAGGTTCCTCTTGAGACCCGAGATTCTCTTCGTGAGAAACATTGGTCTCTTGAGAGAAGAAACTCTTTATTGAAACACATCTTTCACACAAATGTTATGTTGCTTAAATTTTGATAGAATCTAAAAGTTCATCAAAACAAATTTAATAGACTTGGGTTTTAAGTAACGATGAGGTTCATTCATCTCTGTCGGAGGGTACAACTCCGATGAGAGATAAGGGTTTTACACGAGCAAGATTGTATCCCAGAGGTAGCTTGGCCACATTCCTTGCACATTCACTTGAAGGCCTCGACTATCTTCAAGAAACATGAAAATGACACGTTCTCTTTCTTGGATGAATCTATTAACAAATACTAAGGTTGAAGAAGACAAGAAATCTTGTGAGTTCCTATCGTGATCAAACAGGTTTACCATGATGAACTATGGACCACAATGAACTCTGCACTGTGAGTCATTGAGATTCCGTGATCATGTACCACGAGCCATTCAACATCGTGATCCAACACACATCGTGAACCAACCAGCACTGCAAGTCATCTAGTATCATGACTGATCATCCATCACCGCAATCAAGCCATGAATCATGATTACTTCACTTCCTAGTTATATTGACGTCCCATTCCACTCCGAAGATCAACAATCTCCAGGCATTTTAAAATTTCAAGGAGAAAAGTAGAAGACAGAGTATTTTAGGATTTAAGTTCTTATTTTTGGATGCCCATTTTTCCCTCATTTTGTGCTACTTGTCTTCTCCAGCCTTGAGTTGGATAAAAGAGGGGGGCTGTAAGGAGCAGATTAATTTTTTTGCTTCTTGGATATGCATGACGAATTGATAGCAAACATAAAATGAACAGAAAAAATAATCTAAATAGAGTTTGGGCCATGCTAAAACAGTTCTCAATCACCAATAATATTGAATTTTTATGGTTGAGTAGGGCTTACGATGGCCATAAATCCACTTAGGATCCTTGGTAGTTCTTTTGGGTGTTGCTCTCACAACAGAGCGTGCAGTAAAAAACAAAGAAGTTTTCAGGGATAATAAAGTTATTTTATTTTTTGCCTCTTCTGCGCTAGGTGACTATATTATTTTTATCGAAGCAAATGTTCTGTGATAAAAGACATAAAATTCAAAAATACATCATGTGTCAATCAATGCACGATAGATAATAGAGGTCTGTCTCAAAACAGACAATCATTCTCCTATTTTTATTTTTCATCATGCACCATGCGTCACCCTGGGGTGAGAGCAGAAAACAAATCCTCTGCTACAAGCTTAAAGTACATTAAATGGAAACGGCCGTCAAAGAAAGACAAGTGGTTAAGATTGGGGCCACGTTTAAGTCTACAATGCAACACGTGCATTAAAACTCCCACCCAATGTTGAAATTTCAAATTTTTTTTTTTTTTGGTATAGATGTCCTTATTTGAGTTCAGTTTCTGTTTAATGTTATTTAAGCTTGTTGCAGAGAGTTTTCTCTCGGTGAGAGCAACACAGAAGAACATAAGAGGACAATATAAATGGACTCGGCATGTTTTTACAGCAATCAAAATGCAAAAATTTTACTAACCTGGAGGTAGACCTGATGGATTAGATCGTCGTAATAATCGGCACTCCGTCCGTTGGCTTTCTCAAAGGGAATAAACTCGTAGGGGACGGCGTATGGCATTGATTCCACCACGGCTTTGAACACATCTATGCAGAAGCCAGTGACTATGGAAGCATTGGTGTGCGGATCCCGTTCCACCTTTACAAACTCTGTGAAACCATCTTTCACTGGAACTCCAATCCTCAACTTCTCTCCACTTGTTGGCGTTGCCCAACCTTTTGGCACCTCAGTTGATTCCCCTGGCCATATAATGGGTCGGAGATCGTCCATGGAAGCTGAATACGCTTTCTTATAAGTTGGGTTTAGTTTCTCTGAAATCCCATATCTTGGGGTCCAGATTCCAATCCTTCTCTCTTCTTTTCCAATCACATTTGCTATTTCAAAAGCTGACGACTGCAGTTGCCCATCAACCAGTTGGAATTTTCCACTTAACCCATTAAATCTAGTCTTTGACATTGCTTTCAGGATTCTTGGACCCATTTGGGAGACTCCAATTGTTGCAAGGTCAGTCAAATTTTGTGTTGTGCCTGGTCTCTTGAATCCGGAATGAGCAACCCCAACTTTCTCTGCTGCCATTGCTAGTGCCCAAATTGTATCATATGCCCAGATCCCAAAAACGTTCAATTCAATTCTATCCATGTCCAGATTTTCCTGGCGGAACTTCATTTTCCACCTGGCTGTGAAATTATCGAGCTCCTTCGATCTCGGAACGTAAGGTTTTACGCCCAATACCCCTTGCATTGAATCGATTACAGATGAATCCATTGAATCCAAGAGATTAACAAACCCATCTGTGAGGATCCAAGCATACCCTTTGCTCATCATTCCAGCTTCTTTCACCTTCAAGAAAAGGCGGGAACCAAGAGATGATGACATGTGCACCACAAACACCCTGGTCTGCATGGTCATTAACTTGTAAAGTTCTCGGAGGATCTGATCATCTGTGGCTAAGGAAGAAATGGCACTCCGATAGGGGACGTGCGTATTAATCTCTTGGAAGGCGTCAGTTAGGAAAGGTACAACCCCTCTTCCATATTCGTTATCTTCATAGATAGGCACAACTTTCCTCCATCCGAAAGCTTGGACGATCGCTGCAATTGCTTTAACTTGAAAGAAGTCATTTTGGGCTGTTCGGATAAAATATGGAGTTTGGATGGAGGAAAGGGAAGGGCTTGTTGCGGAGAAAGAAATTACAGGCACCTGACTTTTATTTCCGATGCCCACTACAAATTCTGCTTGCCCGGAATTTTGTGGCCCTAGTATGGCTTGCGCCTGAGTATTTTTCAATAGGTCTATAGCTGCACATAGATAGAGAAGAAGATAAATTCATGAAGAATCTGTCCCGAAGGTGTTTGGAGGCCTACTGAAATCTGAGAAAAAAAAAAAAAAAAAAAAAGCTTGTACTCTATTCGGATACGGATAGAATTACTGATGACCCCTTGTTTCCAACAATTTAATTTGAAAAATAAGACCTTCCATAACTATAAATTTTGTTTTTGTAAGTTTTGTGTAAAAAAATGATTCAATTGGTGATGTTAATTAGATACTCCAATTATCCCTTCCTATTCTCTACTCCATCGTGTTGATCTTTTGTGTTTGTTGGTGAATCCGATATTAGTACGAAAAGAATAGAGATTGAATAAAATACCTGCCGACGCAGCTTCCACAATGTCTCTCTTGGAATCCCTTGTGTGAAGGGTCAGCCTCGTTGTGTAATTGTGAGTTGCGTAGAAATCAGACAGTGCCATCAAAATGCAGCTGTAGCTTATCTTTCCAACTAGCGTTTCCAAATCAAGAATCAACCCTATATCGATGGCCTCTGTTGCCTTCTTAGCGTCTCCATACAGAACCAAAGAGAGAAGGACGAAAGAGAGAGAGGAAACAAGATTTGGTTATTCTTCTTCTTCTGCATTGGAACTTTTGAAGCTGCCTGCAACACCAACTGCGGTGAAGGTACTGTTCAATAATCAATCCCATTTATATAGGCAGGAGACTAAGCAAGAGAGGAAAATCAAAGACTAACCTTCTCCAGTGTTTCAAACATCGAGTTGAATATTGAAAGAGAGATCTTTGATTTTTGAAATGCTCCTCCATAACATCTTCAGCAGCAGTTATGACCATTGGATAATGGAAATAACAATCTCGACCATTTAATCTGTATTAGATGTGAATGATGGGAATGTGAGGTTGGATGAATAAGTTGACCAGAAGGCAAAAGACTGTTGTTCCGTGTAAGGAATAAATTATGGAGTCAATGGTAGAAATTTTGCTTTCAAGTTTCTAGAAATGAGATTGGTCGTTGGTTTATTTCTTCCATGCCCGGTCAAAGGATCTGACTTTTGGTATCCAAACGCGGTGCTTTGTTGGACTATTAAATCCGACTGCCCAAGATGGATGAATAGGATTAAGACGTGGCAGAAATTAATTGGTCACGTAACTAGCTTTAATTTTATTTATTTATTTTTTGTTAAAGAGATTCAATTTTATTTTGAAGTCAATCCAACAAGATTATGAAATTTTTTACGGGAAAAAAAAAAAAAAAAAAAAAAAAAACGAAATGCATATCAAGTAAAACAATAAAGAAAACCCACATGAAAAAGGGGAAAAACGCATTACGAAATCAAAGAACAAAACTCATATAACGAAGATAGATAAAAGAAACTTAAAATAATGCAGAACAAAGAAACCAAACCTAAATTACAGAACACAAAGAAACAATAATTAAACAACAGAAAACAAAGAAGAAATAGATGAAACCCCGATTACAGAACACAAAGAAAAACTAATTAAACAAGAGAAAAAAAGAAATAAAAAGATACTTATCGAAAACAAAACAGAAATTAGAAGATGAAACCCATATTACAGAGGAAGCAGTTGACAAATTCCAAGTGGAAAAATAAAAAAAAGAAGTGAAAGAAAGATGTTTACAAGTCCTTCATCGGGATGTCATCTTCAATCGTTGGGTCGTCTTCTTGCATCGAGTTGTATTCTCTAAGTCGCTTGCTGCTGCTGCTTGCCATCTTCAAGTTGCTTGTGAAAACAGCGGGAACGAGTATGAAGAAAACCAGACTTAAAAGAGTCTTTTAACTCTTAAGAGTTAAGACATTAACCGACTATACAGTAATAGACACGTGGCTCTCATACATTGGATAGAGCCACAAAACCTTTTTTTTTTTTTTTTACTTCGGGACCTTTGTAGAGCTCTGTAGTTTCTAATATAAAATGGATGGTTAGGTATTTTCATGAGAGCACTCCACGTGAAAGAAAAAAACACATGAGTTGTTGCTCGAAATCAACTTATGACCATATATACCTTCCCTTGTATTGGCATATGATTCTCTTTTGACACCAATCCAATGGTTGAAAAGTGATGCATCACATCATCACAAATGATAATACCACAACATATTTGGACTTTTTAAAGATTAGCGACGGTGATTGTGGCATTGTCTCTCTCCATAAAAAAATGTGTTACCTGTGGGTCCCACCAGGGGCAGAGCCACATAGGGCTAGGGGGTACAGTTCCCCTTCCGAATTCCAAAAAATATAATAATAATAATAATAATACAAGTAAAAAAGTAGTGTTTATGGTGAGTTATAAGCTGACAAACATTGTGTTGGGGGTTCAAAAAAGTGTTCAAATGTTAAAAAAGAGTCTAAATTTAAAAACACATCATGTATCAATCAATGTTACACCTATGTGTCAATACAAAAAAAGTACATGATAGGGTGCAGTAAAAGGTGTGGCCCCATTGAAGGGCTACGTTATTTAGATAAGTTTACGAAGACTTATGGCTGTATATTAAATTTTTTTTTTATTTAGTAAAAAACAGAAAATGTATTAACAAGAGATATTATTAACAAAAATTAAAAAAGGGAATTAGATTGTAATTTTTTTAAAGAAAAAAACCAGTAAATGTTTAGCGATGAAAAATATCTCTATAATGTATATGATGAATTATAAGCTAGTACACGTGTTGTGTTGGGATAAAATCATCCAAAAAAGTGTTCAATTGAAAAAGTAGGTGATGAAAAACAGACACCAAATTAAAAAAACACATCATGAGTAAATGGCAAGCTTACAAGGTCATGGCAAGCTTACAAGGTCGTGTCAATACAGATATAATCATTCTTATTCTTCATTGTTTTGCTTAAATGTTGCTTGCTTTCAATGATATAAATAAAATAATTTTTTTCTCCTTTAAATTGAGGTCTCTCCCAATTGTTTTGTGTTAATGTTCTGTCCAGGATTTAGTGTCTAAGACTGTGAAAATGAATAGAGAAAATGGGTAAAATTTTGAAATTTCTTCTAACCCACTCAAATCTCTACCCAGTTTTTTCCACATATCTTCCCCACAGTCTTGAACACTAAAATCCTGGGCAAAACATTTTCTTCTTTATATTTATAATAGAAGTCTAATTGCTTACATTGTCTAACACAGAAATGCAATCTAAATCCATTAAAAGATTGATCATATCGGATATGAAAAGCAAATTAAAGACCAATGAGAATCAAAGATCCAAATGCAATAGCTCTCTAATAAGGGTTTGGAATGTTGATCCATCTTATGAACAATCATGGAGAAATATTATTGTTAGATTTGAGTATGAGAAGGGAAAGAAACGAAAAATTTCAAATGAAATTTTCAAATAGAAACTATATATAATAAGGTGATAGATGAAGGGTTCACATAATCTACAGTCTGAATGGACAGGTAACATGCTAGTTTCTACCAAGAAAGTAACATTATTTGACAAAGGATGAAGGATGTATTAATAAATACACACACACACACACAACTATATATATATATATATATTGTGCATTTACAATAATACCCGTCTATAACCCATATATTTCGGTCAACACAATTTTGAATCATCTCTAGTTTGAATGGATAGATATCACACCACTACTAATCAATGCATGAAATGTAGCCTAACAAAGATGTTTAGGTTAATACATATGGGTCAAAGGAGGGTATTATGGTAAATATATAATAAATAAGTAGTATTTATTACAATGTACTCTTTGTCAGGCATTGGTCACATCTTGAGCAAAGACTGGTGTGGTATTTGTCTAGTTGAACTAGGTCAATATACCCTTTGTCATGCTTCTTGTCACCCATTGATTGGTATCGGCGTGATATGCACTAGTTGGTACTGGCATGATATCAGCCCATTCAAATTGGAGATGATTCAAACGCATGGACAAGGCAGATCCTTTGTGCGGGACACAAAAGTAGGCATGTCAATTTGTGTTTGTGGCTTGGGCGTCATGGTGAGTTAAGGGTATATGATTATATGGGTCAACCCAAACACATCCCATTTATTAATCATGTTGAGTTAAGAGTATACGTGGGAGATGATTGGATGAATGATTGTTTAGTCACTTATACCGAGAAAGATGTTATTAATCATCCAATGTTTTTAGAACATAAGGCCCCGTTGTGAACAATTGCTACTATAATTGTATATGGATTTTTAATGGGTAATTATTTTTTGTAAGCGATTTGTACGTTGGAAATGACTTTTGAATGAGAATTATTTTTTTGAGTAAATGATATACACTTTAGTATATTCATAGATTTTTTTAAATAAGTTTTTTTTTACTTACCCCCTACCAGAAAAATCCTGGCTCCGCCCCTGAGCATATGTGTATAAGAGAAACCACCCTAAACAAGTGGGTGTATTGGGGTGCCGTGCCTAACACCTTCTCCAATGGCATGCCTATGAAATATCAACCCATTCATATATGCATCCATGCCATAGACATGCATCTGCAGTGAAGTGGGGAGAGGGGTGTGAAATCCTTGATGTCCACGCTTTGTATAGTTATTTAAATCACATTGAATATTGTGTTGGCTTAAATTTTAATTACCGTGTTCTTGCTTGCATTAGAATTGTTTTATTTTTAAAATATACATTGATTTCTGATTAAGACACGAATAGTTCTTCAATTAATTATCTTGAGAATAAATCCTGTGGTTGATTGATTTGTATTTAAAGTCAAATTTATATATTTTTTCAATCAAACCATTTATAGAATAGACACATAAATCAAAGGGTTAATAATTCAAGAAAATTATTGAAGTTGGGTGAAATTTAAAATAATTAAATTAGGTTAAAAATTGAGACATTCCTATTCTGCATTAAAGAGAGAGGAGAAAAAATCATTAATCACATTCGCAATATGTTTACGAGTATCAACAGTCATGCATCTTGGATATCAAAAATGCTCTCTGCTAGCGAATGATAGAGATAATGTGAAGAGGCAGAACAAGTGCTATGAACACATTTCCTTTATCTCCACCACTACATTACTCTGTTTCAGGAAAAAAATAGTGTTGTACAAAAGCCTAGATTTGGGATTGTGCACGAGCAAAAATAGAAGAAGAAATTAATGTAAACAACAACCACACACAAAACACAAGATGACTTAACGTGGTTCGGCTTAAAGCCTACGTCCATGAGTGAGGACGACCAAAAGAGATTTCACTAGGAGAAAACCAGAGATTATAATAAGGTATGGCTACCTCTTCTCTTTAGAGCAAACAAGAGATTACAAGAGACTGTGCATGTAACACCCTGTGTTGCACTTAAGGGGTAAAATCATAATTTCACATCCATAAGGATAAAATTTTCTTTTCACATGCTTATACAGACCTTAGAGTGGTTCAGGAACCCATTGGACCAATTTAGAAGTATATAGCCCAAGTTGGACCTAAAACTATTCAAATTCAGAAGTTTTTCCAACTACGTAATTGAGATAACTTCTTAGGCCCATTGACACTAATAATGAGTGAACTAGAGTATAAGACATACATTGTTGGAAAATTCATTGAGTCTTCTTTCCAACTCAATAAACAGTGTCTAATTCTAAGTTTTCTAGAGAAAGTTATAGCTATTTTTCCACAACAGGTTTTGTTAAAAAAAAACTGGGGAGGTTCGGGTTTCTCAGGCCGAGGGCTCGCCAAGGGGGGTTTGGAGGGCCTGCCTATCAAGGCGAGGGTTCGAGGGCTCGCCAAGGGGGGTTTGGAGGGCCTGCCTATCAAGGCGAGGGTTCGAAGTCCTAGAAACTAGAAAAAAAGGAAAAATGCCCTAAAAAGTGATTTTTTGTTGTGACACTTGCTCATTGGTCCCTCAAACATGTGGGATCTCGTCTTTGGTAAGTTATAACCCTACTAAAACCTCAATTATGTCATTTTCCTTATTAGAACAAAGAGGAAAATGGTTAGAAAAGGTTGAAAGCTAAGTGTAGGAGTTCTTATCCAATTTGGTAAATTTTCACTTCCAACCATGGAAATTCTTCTAAAATAGCTTATTTTTTTACTAGAACTTTTTAGTTTCATTCATTTAATGTTAGATCTACTATAATATTGTAGAGCAAGGTCATTTAAGGAGGTAAAGTGAATGTTCCATTGCCTAGAAGCTTTTGGATTGAGCTTAGTAAGCAAATCTTGCATACTATGGATGATGTGATGTATTCTCCTCTTTGATTCTCTTAAATCTCTGTGTTTTGATTATGAAAACTCTTTGAAATATTTGAAAATAGGTGAAAAACTATGCTCTAAGCCATTGAACCTTGTGATTACTAGAATATAAGCTTCTCTAATAAGTAGACCTTGCTTACTATGGG
>JAOXJP010247998.1:0-36943 GCA_025762735.1 Platanus orientalis
TATTATTATTACACTTTGCTTCTATAAAACTATTATTTGGGAAATATAAGTCTTTTAGAAATTTCACCCATAAATCATTTGGGTTATTTAATATTCTCCATGCTTATTTTGCTAATAATGCTTTATTGTAGCTATGGAGATCCCTAAATCGTAGTCCCCTATCGTTCTTATTTTTTCTTAATGTTTTCCATCTTATCCAATTTATTTTTCTCTCCTATTCATTTTGACCCCACCATAAACTTCTTTGTTTTTTGTCTATATTTTTATAAATGTGTTTTGGTATTAGAAAGCATGACATTGCATATGCCGAGATGGCTGTTATTCCTGATTTTAATAGGATTTCTTTTCTAGCTTGGTTTAATAATTTTTCTTTCCAACCTTGGATTTTCTTCTCTACTTTTTCTATAATATTTGAGAATAAATTTATCTTGTTGTTTCCTATGTTCGAAGGTAATCCTAAATATTTTCCTGGATTATTTACTTATTTTATTCCTATTTCATTTGTAATCACGTTCTTTACTAGGCCAGGGGTATTTTTGCTAAAAATTAGTTCTGATTTTTCATAGTTTATTGTTTGTCTTGATGTGTTACTAAATTCTTTTAGGAATTTTCTTATATTTTTTTGCAAATTTTACTTTTGTTTTAGTGAAGATATAGCAGTCATCCGTAAGTAACATGTGTGAGATTACTGGGCTTTCTCTTTTAATTTTTATCCCTTCAATATTTCCTTTAGCTTCCATTTTTCTGAAGCTAGATTATAATCCTTCTATACATATTATGAATAAGTATGGTGAGATTGAGTCTTCTTGTTTGAGGCCTCTTGTGGGTTTAATTTGATTTCATGGGGATCCATTAACTAGTATTTTATAGCTAACTAACGTTACATAATTTATGATTCAATCTATCCATCTTTGATTAAATTCCATTTTTTATAGTAGTATTTTTAGAAATTTCTATTCTACTCTATCGTAGACTTTACTCATGTCTAGTTTTAGTATCATATTGTACTCTTGATTTTTTTTATTCTCATAAATCTAAGTATTTCATGTGTTATCATGACATTGTCTGTTATGTTTCTATTTTTTATAGAGGCTCATTGGTTTGAAGATATCAATCATTTATTACATTTGTTTATTCTGTTTGCTAATGTTTTTTATAATATTTTGTAAAAGACATTACATAAGCTTATAGGCCGATACTATGTTACATTTTTTGGAATTTTTATTTTTAGTATCAATGTAATAAATGTATTGTTTATTTCTTCTAATGTTTTGCCACTGTGTAAAATTTCTAAAATTGCTTCCATTATGTCGTCCCACACCACATCCCAATATTGTTGATAGAATCCTACTTGAAATCCATCTGGTCCTAGTGCCTTTAATTTCTCCATCTCAAATATAATTTTTTTAATTTCTTCTTTATTAACTGGTTTATTTAAGTATTCTTTAGATTCTTCTGTTAATATATTATGATTATGGTTTAGTATATTATCAATTTCTTGATCATTTGGATTATTTGTTTTAAATAATGTTTCATAGTAGTTATTTATTTCTTGTGTTATATCTTTATATTCTCTATGCCATTTTCTATTTAGTCCTTGTATGACTGATATTTTATTGTATTTTCTTCTTTCTACTGTTGTTAAATAAAAAAATCTTGTATTTTTATCTCCCCAATTAAGTCAATTTATTCTAGATTTTTGAGTCCAGTAAATTTCATTTTTCTTTTCTAATTCTTTTATTTTTTCTTTTAGGTTTTTTATTTCTATTATTTCGTTTTTTGTTATTGCTTTCATGTATATGTTTTTTAGTTTATTTTTGTTATTTATAATTTGATTATATATATTGTCAAATACTTCTCTATTCCATCTTTTTAATGTGTATGAGAGTCTTCTTAAAACTCTTTGGACTTTTTCTAGCTTCGTACCTTGGTGGTTTCTTTTCCAATATTTTTCTATTTGTTCCTTGCATCTTTTATCCTGAATCCATATCCATTCAAACATAAATGGTCTTGGTAGGTAATTTCTCTCTGGGTATAGGTTCAATATTATTGATGCGTGATCATATCCTATGGGTATTTGGTTTTCTATCACTATGTCAGGAAAGGTGAATCTCCATTCTAAGTTTGCTACTCCTTTGTCTAATCTTTCTTTTATTATGTATGAGTATTTTCTAATCCAGGTATACAATGTTCCAATGGATCCTAGGTCTATTAATTTACATCGTTCCAAGATTTCTCTTGCATCATTTAGTTCCCATATAGGAATTTTTTGTCATCCCACCTTATCTTCTCTTTTCCAGATACAATTCCAGTCACCTATTGCTAATAATGGTCCAGTTTTTTTTTTTTTCTTTCTCTATTATGGTTTTATAAAAGGTTTTTCTATATTTTCTTTCTGGTTCACCATAAACAAATATACATGTCCATTTACTTTTGTTTATTCATGTTTCAAGTTCTACTATGATGTATCTATTATTTGTTTCTTTTATATTGCAATTTTTATATTTCCTCCTTAATAGAGTTAGACCTCTAGATAGACCTAATGCCCCTAAACTGTAAGAGTTCCAATCATTTGTAATTTTTGTTTTTTCATTTTTTTTGTTTTTAAGTTCACTACTTTGACACTTTGTTTCTGATATGAATATTATTTTCAGGTTTTGTTTTTTGATTTGGAATTTTAATTCAACTGTCAAGGATTATTCGATTCCTTGACAGTTCTATGCTATAATTTTCATCTGGCCCTTTCGGGCTATTGTGGGACAGCCACCTAAACCTGTTTATAATTTAGTTGATTTACTTTTCTTATAAATGACTTTTACTTTTTTACTTTTTTTCCTATGTTTTTTGCTATTTTTCTATGTGCTAATATTGTGTTAATTGTTTTATGCTAATATTTTATTTTTTACTATCTTTATAACATACATATAGAGAATCATTTCATTAACAATTTTCATTTTCCAGCTAGACTTTTTTGATGGATTTTTAAAAAAGAAAGATGGAATTGACATAGTTGGGTCCATGTAGGAAAAAAAACTGTATTTTTTAGGTAATTGAATTACTTGTGAACATTGATCTTCTTTGGTATGTGTTTGGGGGTCTTTTGCATCCATGTCTTCCTTCCTGCTTTTCTTCTGCTCCTTGTTTGGGCTATCCATTACTTTCATTTTCTTATTTGCCATTTTAGCAAGTTTTTCATTTATATCTATGACCATTGACTTAAAACTTTTGTCATTTTTCTTTTTTATTGTTATTTTTTTGTTTCTTTTCTTTTTCATTTGGAACTGAAAAGGGACATATTTTGTCTGTCCCGATTCGTCTCCTGAGGATGGGCTGAGTTGGCTTGTGAGTTCAAAATCTGAATCCCCAATAGAGAGGGATTTTTCTTTTTTTTTTCCTTTGGGTTCAGCCGAGCTTAGGGATGTTTGGACCAACCAACTTGGTTCATCCAGTTCTTTTATAACAATGCCTTTATAAGCTTTAGAAGTCAAAGAACTAGTTTTTAGATTCTCTTCTGCCTCTTCCCATATGTTCTTTCATTTCTTATCTGCAACCATAGCTTCCATTTCTCCCACGATTTGATCTCCATTTCTAACCATTGTTTCATCGGTTTAGTTATAGGGTATGAGATCCAGGTAGAAGTTTGAAAACACCCCTTTACGTCAGCTTCCTTATCCCGTATTGGTAATGTTTTGATTTTCAAATCTTCTAAGGTTTCTCCTCTCTTGCCAGCTTGATTCTCTATATTCGGTAAGATTTTTGAATCATGCTTTTTTGGTGGTGCTAAAATCACCATGAATAACGTTTACTTCTTTAATAAGCTTTTGGATCAATCCATCGTTGTCAAAACCCTAATTTTCAGGCGACTACAATGAATCTGTTTTCCTTTAATGGTACCTTGGGGAGCAAATCACGACTTGGTGTTTTGAAACGAAAATCCAGGTTGGATTTCGCATTCCATGGCTGAGTTTGGGGACCTTTGCCCACCGGGTTGGACTCATGTCCATCTGAGTTCCCATCCAAGTCGACAGCTAGGTTCTGTTATGAGTTTTTCGTCGTCGGTGATCGGTCATTTTTTTGTTGATGCAAAGAATTGGTGAGGGAGGAAAATATCTTGGATGTCATTTTTGTTTTTCAGGTTGCCTTTCTCCCTCATCTGTTTCCCAAATCCATGTTTGGATTGTATTGCTTCCACATGGAGATTTCTCTCTTGGTCTTTGAATTTATCCTCACAACCTTTGATTTCATGGCCAAAGATGCCACAGTAATAGCAGAAATGTAGAACATTTTCATACACAAATGGGAGTTTTAGATCTGGGCGGTTGTCCCTAACAAGTATTAGTTTAGGCCTGATAGGTCTTTCTACATTCAACCCAACTTTTATTCTGATGTATTTGTCGGTAAGATTCTATTTATCAAAACTTTTGAATTTACCAATTTTTGCTACAAACTCTATTGCTACTGTTTTAGTATGGTAGTCAAAAAGTGCTTAATGGATCTGAACCCAACACTCTAGCTCATCATATTTGACTTCTGAGAGGCTGGTTTCAAGTCTCCATCATTGAATAAGGAGTAGACTATTGTTATAGACCCATGGATGACCTTCTAATGCTCTTTGTATATCAATTTAATGATAAAACTGAAATATATAAATACCTGATTCAGTTTTCTTTTCATGTCAAGCCCATGATTTGGGTACCATTTCATTTTCAGGTAATTGTGAAAGCCCTGAAAATGAACATATTGTGAAGACTTTCTCAAGTACACACATGTCTCACCTCACATTCTCCATTCTCCAAGTCTATTCTTTTCTTTGACATTGACCTCGTCATTTTCCACCAAGAGACTGCACATCTCTTATAATATTATTTCTTCCTCATCCGCATTTCTTATGTTAATTATGCACATGGCAACTTGTTTCATTAGTTAATGTGTCAAAGGCAAGCTTCACTTGGTAGGGTATTTGGCATAGTTTAATTATGTACGATGACATGGACCCCACAAGTAAGACGAAAGAGAAATCCGTAAAATTTGGATGGTTTTGACTAAAGTATTTGGCAGATCACCAGGTTGTAGATGAACCATCATGTTCCTTCTTTTATGTGAAATCCCTAAAATTTGTGTGGTTTTGACTTAAGGCATTAGGTGGATCAACAAGCTGTAGAAGAGCCATCACGTTCCTTCTTTCATGTTTCCAAGTATGGAGAGAGACAGCTTTCTAATAGGCCAGCAATAGATGCAGAAAAGCCAAACCTACAGAGCAAGAACTCTAAAAAATCATGGGAATCTAGTAGTTCCAAAAATAATTGGCACTATTAAAGAAAACTAACTTCTTCATTTAAAAATACTACTTCAAACAAGCCAATAGGCTTTTGATATTTTCTTTGTAGCAGGACTAGTGCAAAGATTACATAGATTTTTGAAGTTACAAAGTATGAAACAATAAACCATGAAATTTCCTTAAATTTCCCCAAACCCAATTCATCATACACCCTCTATGTTAATTTCTTCTCCAATTTCCCAGTTCTTTCTCTAAACAACTCCAGCCAAAGATTTGAGACCCATAACATGCTCAAAAAGATTGCCATTACAACCACAACCATCCAAGAAACTGAAACCCATCTAGGAATCACAGTGTCTGCTGCTCCACTTGAATAAAAGACACCCATCTCATAAACAAATACTGGCCCAGCAAGCCCTCTAGCAACAGAATAGAAGGCATAAAATGGAGGAGACAAAAGCTCATACAATTTAGCAGCAGTAGGCGCATCGGCTCTACGGGCATTGGCGAGCGTCCATATGTTCTGGCAAGCGCTGGTGACCTCTGCAATGGCTAGAAGAACAAGGATGGCAAACGCTCCATGGAAAACCATGTATCTGCAGGTCACGAACACGAACAGAGTCGCTAAATGGTGGCTAATGAAGATGAAATCGTTGGGGTAGAATGTGAGATAGTGGAGGAGGTCCATCAGGAAGTAAGCAATGCTGTACTCAAGAACCATGTTCTGGAAACCGGTGTTTGGAGAAGCAAATCCACGCTGAGACTGGTTTATGTTGGCAAAAGCGGCCAAGAAAACGGCCGGAGTGCCGTGGGCTAAAGAGATGAGACAACTCGAGGCTTCTGGGCGGTTTTTAGGGCTCCAACTGCGGAAAACGCCTAAGTAGGCGAGGAGATAGATGAGGAGAAACATTAAGAAGAACAGAGGGAGAGTTGGGAGAGAGGGAGTTATGGATTCCATGTAGACCTCACAAATAAAATAGATTCAGGGTTGAAATCTTTAAAATTACAGAGAAAATTTAGGGCGAGAATCAAATTGTGTAACTTTCTAATCCTTAAGAACTTCTCAGAACACTAGAGATTAGAGGCTGGATGAAGAACACGAGTTGCAGAAAAGGAGGAAAGAACGAGGAACACTGCTGATTCCCTGGAACTCCAGAGGCTTTGAAATGCTAAAAACAGAAAACTTAAAAGGGTTTTCATTGATAGGGAAGAGACGAAACGGAGTCACAGAAATTTACCAACGAAGGAGTTCGCTCGCTTTCCAGAGCTCCAAAAAGCTTCGCTTGATTCGCGGAAGCTATGGTTTTTACGCGACACAGATAGACGGCAGAAACGTTTCTGAAAATTTCAGAATAGAATTGAAAGGTGTGAAGCGAGAGAGCAGGAATCGGACAGCAATACTGCCGTCGCGTATCGTGTCGTATCGCGATACGAAGGTCTCCGCGCGAGAGGCAGAGCGAGAAGGAGAAGACGCGAAGGCATATTTAAGAGAGAACAGGTAACGTGACGGTTCAGACCTAGAGTCTACAAGTAAAACAGTAGATCACTAAATCCTGACATGAACGCCACTGGATTGGAATCTTCTCTCTCTCAATCCATAAGAAGGACTAGGGCTCTTTGTTATTGGCGGCTATTAAATCTCGACCGCCATAGAAGTTAAGATGGTAGGTGACCGGGGGCCGCGAGAAAGGTTTGTTTAAGTCATATTTTTATGAGAGCAAATCTTCTCTGATCAAAATTGTCTGTGATTATATGTGACCGCAACGTGCAGCTGACCGGTGAGGGTATATAAAAGAGTAAAAAATGTGATCTAATAAAAAAGTAGGTGCCCAAAAAGGCACCACTTTCAAAACATCACCTGTCAGTCTGGTGCACTTTACAACAGAGGGTGACAGACAATTTTGTTCACAGAACATTGTTCTTGCTCCTTTATAAGTTGTTGGGTGAGAGTAATATAAGAATTGGGGTTTGAATATCTCCAGTCTAACCGGGGAGGTTTCAGGGTAGTACCAATCAATAACAAATGACGAAATGCCTGATAAAAGGGTGTTTTTGTAAACAAATGGGGTTAGAGGGCGATGGTGCTATTCTTCTGTGATCAAAATGGACCATTGTGTGACCACACCACAGACTGACATGTGGGGTTCATACAGTAAATTTGAGTGTCAAAATGAACTCATTCAGATTTATACTGATTTGTTCTTCACAATTAGAAATGAAGTCATCTTAGTTTTTTTATAAAATGAAATTACATATGTTATCAAGTATAAATATGAATGAATTCATTTTGAACCAACCCTAGTGATTACAACAAGTGCCTTGGGAATTTGAAATGAAATGATTTCATTACTGGTGGCTGCGAAACATGGCTCTAGCCCCTAATACATACATGAATGGATTATTGTTTTTTTTTATACAAATAATACATGTTCGTGGACACTAATTTGGTGAACCAATATCTCTACTTGTCACTCCTTTGAAAATATGACTAGGATGCTACTTAAGAGCAATTGCATGGGTAAATGCATTTTATTGACAAACCTTTGTCACAAGTTTTTGTTTTGTCCAATTATAAACCAATATTACAACAACAACAAAGCTTTTTCTCAATTACTTAGATTGTCAATCAGGAGGAAAGTTAAGGTTGGCATGTCTCAACCGATCTGGGATTAGGTACAACTACTTAGAAAGTGCTACCGTTGGAATGACATTAGGGTTGACACATCAACACAGAAAAAGTGATATGCACCTTTTTGGGGATGTTTTTTACTTTCTAGCACTGATGTGTCGGCCCTGATATCATTCCAACTTTAGCCACTCTCTAAGTTGTCCTACCAAATCCTCAGAGGTCTCAACCTGATTAATATTAAGGTTGAGAAAACGCCAAAGCGTAATTTGTTACCACCCCCACTTGGAACCTGAAGTAGTTGGATCATGAGCTGCAAACATATTATGAAGATAGTTAAAAAAAATCTCAATATAGCTTAAGATTAGAAATGGCTCTACCTACGAAAGGAAGCACATCATTGCAAATTGTAGTGTCTGGCTTTCTTGCCAGTGAAGCTTCTTAAGGCCATGTTTGGCAGCCTCCTATAATTAAATCATTTCATTTCAAATTTCCAAGGCATTTGTAGTCACAAGGTGTTGGTTCAAAATGAACTCATCCAGATTTATACTTGATAACATATATCATTTTATTTTATAAAAAACCTAAGATGACTTCATTTCTAATTGTAACTAACAAATCAATATAAATCACTTACCAAAAAAAATAAACAAAAAAACAAATCAATATAAATCTGAATGAGTTCATTTTGAATCATCACTTTATGGCTACAAATGGCTTGGAAAATTGAAATGAAATAATTACATTTCAGGTGGCTGCCAAATAAGCCCTAAATAATTTAGAAAAGGGAGCAAATTGGTTTGTTGAGTGTATGTTGACCTACAATTTTTTATCTTTTTCTTTCGGCTGCTTTGAGTGTATTGATTGAAAATGGTTTGGCAATGATAATAGCCAGCGATTAACTTGATAGGAATATCCTTTCTGAAATTTATATGCCTATTTTTTCTATTGTTATGAATGAGAGCCATCGAAAATGAAAATAACAAAGGGCAATTTAAATGATTTAAATTGAGTGCTGACTAAAAAGGGAGTGAATGATCTATCCAGGATTGTATCTTGGATACAAGGGGAGGGAGGGTTCAGATGAAATTTCAAATTCCCATCCATTTTCTTCCACGTGTTGCTTCCTGTGTCCAAGACACCATCCTGAACACCAAATCCTGGACATAACATGTTTTTCCTTCTCTAAAACCCATTAAACAAGGTGCCAATCTCTCTGTTCGACCATCTCTAAAACGGCAAAAACCCAACAAGCCAGCTCTTAGTTGGTTTACCAACCAAAACAAACTTTAAATATGCATATTCTTTTATATATTAATTTTGTATTGTTGTACTTATCCAAGACTTTGGAAGAAAAAAAATCCTCGGATTTTGTAGCTAGGATTATCCAATCCGGTTGAATTAGGACCTATCTAACCTAACAGGTTGACAAATCACCAAAAAAATGAAGCCGAATTTTCAATACCTCTTTATCAGTGACGTGTCGGCCTGTTAGGTCAAACAGGTCCTAACAGGCCGTAAGGAGGCGGATCCAAACCAATTATGTTGAGACAAATTGGATAGTGGTTCTAAGACCCATCTTTCTCGTTTACGGTTGAGTAAAGAAAGACGAGGCAATTTTCTTTACAATATTTTTTTTTTGTTAGAATCATTGCGCAATTTAATTTACGTTCTTTGCCGTGCTAAAATGTTTTCATATATATTACAACCGCCCCCTCACCCTCCAAACCAAACCACAGAAAATAGATGTGAGTGGATAGGGGCTTGTAGACTGGAAAGACTATTTATGCTTCTAACTTGAGACATTTATCTATAACTTTCCCAGTAAGCTTCTGAAAAATCTTTTTCTTGTAAATTGACCAGGAAAATTTTCAGTCATGGAATGGTACCACAAACAACTTATATGGAAAAAAAATGTAAACAACTTATATGTTATTTAAGGATAACACTAATCAACAGTTGGTATTACCTTTAAAATCTATTACATTGGTTTTCCTTTTTATTTGGATGTAGTGATGTTTATATATGCAGATGTATTAATATAATCTCTCCCCACGATTCATTAAATGAGGGAGAACACAGTCATGCAAATTGCTCTTCCTTCTGATTTCTTGATATATTCAAACAAACTATACAGAAGGAGCTCAATAGAATCCAAAACTGGAAGCCGTTGCCTATCAATATTGAATGTATAAAGAGTTGATCCAATTGGAGGCTGCGAAGAAGAAGAAGAGGTAACGCTTCCAAATTTCTATGCCCTATGCCACGAGCAGTTCTAGACCAGCTCGACCATGTATATTGTGAGCATTTGATTTTGTTGTGAAATTGTCTCGAATTCAATCTGAAAAGTAGTAAGGCTGTTGATTGAGCCGGGCTGGCCCAAAGCTTGACTTGTTTGGTCAGAATTTTGGCCGGGCTGGGCTAATGAAAGTTCAGGCCAGTCGAGTTAAGGCTGTGATTATAAACCTGAAATATTGTTTGGCTAGAGCTTGGGCAGGCCTTAACCCAGCCCGAACTACCTAGTCCAGCACGAACTACAACATGATATATATGCATCTGTTAATACATGCATACCGAAGAGAAAAAGGCTCTCACCAACCCAACATGAAAAAAAGCTTTTCAAATTTTTTTTCTTTATTATTATTATTATTATTTTACAATTTTATTCAAGATACTTCTGCTAACATTTCCTCCTTTAGGAGATCTTAGCTTAATCTTTTATATGAGGAGTCTGGTTCAATTTTTATATTCAGTTTCTTCTATATATCTTTATTCAAGTTAATTCAATTCCAGATGTGGATCAACTGGAAGAAGTATGCATAAAAGTATTTGCCGCAATGAGGAATCTTAGAATTCCGTTTTGTTTTCTAAATTTGGAAAAGTGCAGATTTTCAAGAACAAGAATCTTATGATATGTTGAGAATCTCTTATGATAATCATCTAGGTTTGAAATGGATCTTGATGCTTGAAAGTTGGATAAGATGACCCTTACATAAGGATTATATTGCCCACAATTTCTATTTCACTAGGAGCTACTGATATGACCCTGTAAGAAACTTAGCAGGCATTCACGACAAAACAAAATTTCACCAAAACTGATGAGACTGAGCTTTTTGAATTTGGTACTTACTGTAGACACCTACATTTTTAGAATAATCATCCTTTTAATGCTTTTAACTCTAGTTAATCCATGGTGTAATCAATTTCGAGAGCCCCAACTCGACCCGAATCCATTGTTTTATAATAGGTAGAGTTCAGGTTGAGTTTGGGTTTGGGCTAGGCTCAGGCCCATGTATTGTATTTTGGACTGTGTTTGGTATGGCCTTCGCCTGGCTGGATTGATAGTTTTATAAAACAGCTCAAAGTGCAACCCATTTATAAGTGATTCAGAGAGTGATTCGAAAAATAGGCAAATGGTAAGCAGTGTGAATCCTTTGATTTGTGTCTGACAACCTGAACTGTTAAGGGTCCATTTTTTTGGGTATTTTGGGGTTTCAACATATGATAGAAAGTAGGGTTTTCTTGGGATTCACACCACTTACAAATAATAAACCTGTTTGCAGTTTTTTTTTGTACAACATTTTTGGCGAGTTCTTAGGATTTTTTAGAGTTTTGTTTGAGGCTTGAAAGAACTTTTTGTACTTTGTAATCTTTATTATAATGAAAGTTTTTGATCATCTTAGATAGTGAATGTTTAATATTTTGTCGAACCATGTAAATTATGTGTTTTGTGTGATTGTTCTTTCGTGTTTGTATTTTCTCATTTGGTTTCCTTTTGCCATTAACCTAAATCCGATCTCATTTGTGATAACATATTTAGTACCGCAAACAATGCAACATTAGACTCTTTAGGGTGCATGAACATTGAACCCATTCTGATTTCGACATTTGTAGGGTCAATGAATGTGGTTGACCTTCTTCTATGGGAACATGGTTCGCTTGTTAATTAGTTGAGGTCTGTAGGGAAGTGTGTAGGCTCATTGGCCGAAGCCCATTCTTTACCAACAAGTACGATGGAGTTTTCTACATTAGAAATAGAATAATAAGAGGGGTGGTCGATGAACTAGTATGAGGAAGAAAGTCTCTTGAAAGAGGAAGAAAAAAGAGAGATTAAAGATGGTTAATACAGAGAAGAAGCGGGAGAACCTAAACAAATCAATTTGACGTGTAACTTGAGTTACATAAAAGCTAGTCTTCGCTCTCTCTCTCTCTCTCAACTAAACGGTGGCTTTTGAGCCACTGGTTTATTTGATCAAGCTGTAACAAGTTTGACGTACAATTGACATGTTTCCTGCGTTGATTTTCAGTGAAGCCAATACCATCTCTATTAACAGTTCAGGAGAGTAAATATGTTTTGGGTCAAAAGAAACAAAGAATATTTGAGACAAAATCGTCCACAGTTTGAAACCAATTTACAGTCCACTTGAGCCTCTAAAATGGTTGTGATTTGACATCCTTGATATTTGAATTTCAAATTTCAGTATATTACAAGCTCTCGTGTGATATGACTGCTAGAACTGTGAAGGGATTTCAAACTGTAGGCAATTTCCTCTCGGAATATTTTGAGTTTTTTTTTTTTTTTCATTCTTTTATAAATTAAATCAATACATGAGATCTGGCATTTCGTGGAAGTAACACTTTGCCATTGCAAATTCATGGAGATTTTAAGTTTGGTTAATCCAAACATTTGTTTGATCAATTCCATTGCACATAATTTAATAAGGGAGAGACCTTGACTGATGCAGCGAAATAGCAAGGAGAAGAACATGGTGTTCTTTTTTGTTGGGAAAAAACCCTAAACTTCATCAAAGAAGAGAAGCTTACTCTGAAACTTTTTATTAATTAAAAAACTGATTTATCTTGATGGCTACAATGCTTTAAATAAAGAAAAGAAACCCTAATTCGCGTTAGGCACGGAATTAGACTAATTTAATAAATTTTACCAAAAAATAGCAAATTCGAGATACTAACAAAATCAAATGCTATTATCACTAAAAAACATCCCATAGGGAAAAAGAAAATTACAAAAAAATAGCAAAAACACTAATTTGAAAGCCTTAACAAAGGAATTTATGCGAAAAGTGATGGTGTTCATGGTAAAGCTATAAGTTTTGATCCTTGCAAAATTTCCCTTAAGCTCACCAAATTTCACACAATTTTATCATCGGGGCTCATGATTTCTATTAGTGCTTTTAACCTTTCTTGTCTGTAAACTTTTGTTAGTCCCTCTTTTCAAGAAAAGTTTATACTGTCTGTTTTACATCATTGATTATCACCAAGAAAGTTAGATTTAAGTATGTCTCTTTGACTCAGATTAAGATGTATTTTTCTATGACAAAAAAAAACTTTGTATTTTCTAAAATTATAAAATTGTATTTATAGTTCTTATTTCCCACTCTTGCCATGGATTTTCTTTCCGGGAGCAAATGTTCTACTCCCAAATTATCTAATCCCCTATGTTCTCAGTTGCAAAAGCAGGCACGTGATGCTTTTTGTGAAAACCGTTTTTATGATTCTAACCCCATACACCTCAGCCTTTGTGTATGGGAAACACAGGGATATACCTCAACTTTGGTGTATGGAAGGAAACACGGGGGAGTATAGACAATTTGGGATTGGGAGTAAACATTTGCTCCCTTTCTTTCCCTCGCAGTGTCAACTGTCAACCATAGAAGTTCAAAATTAAATTAAAAAAAAAGGGGTTTTCTTTGTCAGACGATGGGCCTTGCTCCCACAAAATCAACCCAGACTTGGGCAAAACTGGGTCCATTTCAAACCAAGCCCATTTCAAATTAGTACACCCGGCCCCACTTCTGGTCCTACCAGCCACCGCTCTAACATGAACTAACAATCCTGGATGTAGAGCTTCCATCTATCTTATCAATCTCTGCAAAAAAGATTCATTACAGATTTCCAATGGTTTTGATCTAAGGACAAGGATGGGACCCACTGTTTAATGGGCCCTACTTAAGAGATTTACTATACCGAAAATTAGCTTAAACACTATCCACTTGCCCCAAGGAGGATTAGCCCCTTGGCCCATTTAAGCAAAACAGTTCCCTCCATCTTCTCCACTCTCTAGGCTAATTGAAGAGAAATGCAGACTCTCCAAACCTCTTATCTTTTTCTCTTCCCTTCTCCTAAACCCACTAAAACCCTAACAAAACCCTACAAGCTTGAAAACCCTAATTACAGACCTGACCTCTCATGTCGCCTCCGATTCCTCGCCGGAAGTCGTCCATTTTCCGGAAGCTTCACTGCGAAGTCCTTCAGCTCCGACGAATTCCCCGTCGACGACACCTTCTTAGAGAAATACGGCCCCAAAGACAAAGAGACCGAAGAAGAAGCTCGTCGACGTAACTGGATCGAACGAGATTGGGCTCCGTGGGAGGAAATCCTCACTCCTGAAGCGGATTTTGCTCGTAAGAGCTTGGACGAAGGCGAAGAGGTGCCGCTTCAATCCCCGGAAGCAATTGAAGCTTTCAAGATGCTGAGCCCTAAATACAGGGAGAAGAAAATTAAGGAGAGTGGATTGACGGAAGACGAGTACCTGGCGAAGCAGTTTGAGATCAAAGGAGAGATTCCGGAGCCGTTGCAGACAACTTGGGCTGGCCCCTTGGTTCTTCGGCATCTTCCTCCAAGGGATTGGCCACCGAGAGGTTGGAAGGTTGATGAGAAGGAGCTTGAGTTTATACGAGAAGCGCATAAGCTGCAGGCAGTGAGAGTTAATGTGGATGAATTGGAGTCACCAAGGACGAATACTGATGATATGTGTTTGGAGAGGTATAAGGTTTTTCTGAAGCAGTATAAGGAGTGGGTTGCAGAGAATAAGGATAGATTGGAGGAAGAGTCTTATAAGGTTTGATTTTAAAAGCTGAGCTCTTTATTATTGTTTGGTCCATGTCTTTGTTTGGCATTGTTTCCTGTTGCTAGAATTACGTCTATTTAAAGGCAAATGCTTATTATCAAGTTGTGATTACCACGTTTGGATGATTAATGCACGAATACTCACATATACATACAGTTTGACCAAGATTACCATCCTGGTCGGAGGAAACGAGGCAAAGATTACAAAGAGGATATGGTATGAGGAATTCATTTATTTTTTATTTATCTTAAAGTTGAATTGTAGTTCTATACCTCACAGAAGGGGCACTGCATTTGACCAATTTTCCTTCTCTCTGCAGCTTGAGCTTCCATTTTTTTACCCAGGACAGGTAAGTCATTCAGTTATTCCTCCCACATGGAGAATTTATTCTTGAATATGTTTATAAAAATTTAAATTTTATTGATTTTACTTTTATTCAGAGCAATTCAACTTTGCTACTACAAAATTAAGGATTACAAAATAATTTTAGCCTGGATATTCATTTCTGGAGATGTTTGTGTACTTATTATATATACGAAGGTATTACATGTCTGCAAAAAAACAAAATCATGCTATGCCGTACATCATTAAAAACAATATATATCATTCCAACTGTACAATTGATAATATCCTTTTCCAATTTTTAATCAGTTATCTTAGCCTTCCAGTGCATTGTTTCTCTAGAATCATTCTCATAATAAATAAATAGAATACAAAAAATTTATTGATTCATCATTCATTCTAGTCAAGTGGTTTTCAAGATTGTTGTTTGATATTGTTTTTTGGCTGTGTCTGTGTCTCATTGAAAAGTGACCTGTAAATTGAATTCTGGATCAGCATCTGTAACTGGTTAATTAATTATTAGATAAGGGGGGTTTTGTGTGGATACGGAAATAGTAGTAATGACACAAATTTGTGTCTTTCATGGACACAGACTCAAATCCTATTCTACAAATCAGCTATGAAATGCTTTGGTATTGCTAGTTTACACAGAAGCTGCCATTGCCCGATACTGTGCTAGAGTCTCGACCCACTAATATTTTCGCATGTTTTTAATGAAGATCTTTTTTTTTTCAATGAATAAATGATGAAGATCTTAAATATGGAAAAAAGGAGAAGATGTGATAAAGATATTAGTTTCTGAAGTTGCTTTACTATCATATATTGCACTTTGAGCTTAATATCTGTAAACTAATGTTGGGAATAAAACTCCATGCAGATTTGTGCAGGAAAAGTGACCACTTTGCACCTTTATCAAGGTGCATTTGTTGACATTGGAGGCGTACATGATGGGTAACTTAGTCTTTTGTTATTCATGTAGTCTTACTGACCCTTCCATTAAATATATCATTGGCTTGAGACCTAACATGCTATGTTTGCACAGTACAGAATTAACTTCATCATAAAATTGCAACCTTCCAACAAATATGAATTTTTTTATTGCTCTTTTTCTAGATGTTTATTCTAATATTGTTTGGATAGCCCAATGGAATGCTATTTCAGATGGTTTTGATTATTCACTTAATGGAACCCCCCTCCCCATATGGTTTGATTATCCTGATATTGTTCTAAATGGAAATTGTCATCTTTGCTCTATAGTACCCTGGGTCTAGACGAATAGTTAGCTGTTGGGCAATTGAGAGTTTTTCCTTGGTTGATAAGGAGCTAGGTTTAAAAGGATATTGAATCCTGTAAATCAGTTTACAAAAAGTTTAATTGTAAGATCCTAAAGGGAGGAATACATCTCCTCGGTGAAACCTTTTTTTCCTCCTTAGCTAACTCGACTTTGACAAGTTTCAGCTCTTTAATGTATCCTTTTGTTGACATAAACTTTTCTTCTATTGCCAAGTTCTCATGTTATTTCATGTACCTGTTGATGCTTACCAGGTGGGTACCAATAAAAGGCAATGATTGGTATTGGATCCGTCATCACATAAAAGTTGGTATGCATGTCATAGTTGAAATCCTGGTGAGTGATAACATTAAATGTTGATATGACTATATTTCACATGTGTCCGTAATTCAAGATTCATCACTTTCTTAGTAGCCTTGCTTTGAAATGCCAGAACATTACAAAATGATAAAAAAAAATGCCTTCTCTTTAATAAAATTTGCTTATCAATCCAAAAAAAAAAAATGGAGTGTGTAATGTGTTATTTACTTTGATCAGCAATGGATCCTCCTGTTGCTAAGTACACTGATGGGTTCCCCTGTAGCCAAGTGTTTAACCTTTATATTGTTATGATGAGTATTATATTTTCATTTGGTTTTCTGAGGTAGAGACAAAAGATGCACCAAGTAACATTAATGTGCAAAGAAACGCTAGATGGAAAGATACAAACGATGGGAAGTACTTGATGGCGAGTCGGTCTTGCGGACTTACTCTACACCAATCAGATGGTCCGATGGTTGGTCCAGATCTCCAGCGAGGAGGGTTCTGCACACCAGCAGCAAAGAGAAGTCAGGAAGCTAGGGCCGGCAGGGCGCCGACTTCTAGCTCTCCGACGGTCAAGTCAAAAATATGGAGGGAACTGTAGTGAGAGGAGCTCTTCCCTTAGGGTGTTTTGGATGTCTTCTACCTGCAAGACGAAGTGATACCCGTATTTATAAGCTCAAGCTAGGGCGTATCAAGGTGAATCTCGCCTATCGCTTTTCTCCTACGTTCTCGCGTGACACTGTTGCTCACGTTCTTTGTTACGTCTCTCCTGTCCTTTCTATCATTTTCTCAGAGTTGGCAGACCTGTTGTAGGAAATATTATGTTCAGATAACTGTTTTTAGATCATGCTTATTCTTAGGCTGACTCAGTTGGGGTAGTCGTCTTTGACGGTCGGGGGCCTCAGAATTATTATTGGCATTATCCGGGGTTGAGTAACCGATGGATGGTTTTGATTTGGGGTTGGGGGCTTCGGTTTAGGGTAATGGGGGGGTTCTCAGTTTCAGGTAATCGGGGGGGGGGTCTTGGGCTAGGGTCCTCGGAATCTCCTGGGCCTTGCCTTTTTAGGGTCATTCTTCTGGGCCTCGTTTTTCTAGGGTTGTGGTTTTTCCCATCAGTACTATTCCTATGAGGATGCAACTATAGGGGAAAAGACAGTTTCAGAGTTTGCCAGCCAACTGAAACTCGTATATGTCTTTCAATGGATGTGTTTTGAATAACGGAGTCCATTTCTATGCATTTTATCCATAGTTGCAGGGAAGTTTGGTACAAGGTGAGAAGCTCGCTTCCTGGGAAGCTCGTTTGAGAAGCTAATTCCAAACCGCTTCCCCAATTAGCGGGAAACGCACTTCCCAAACGTGGGAAGCATGGTGAAGTGATTGGGAAAGAAAGTAGAAGCCTTTGTAGAAAACAAGTAGAAACGTCTATAGAATCAAGTGGGAAACAATTTAAGAAGCAACATTATATTTTATTTAATGTAAATCCTATGTTGTTTGTATTGAATAAAATATTATATATGAAATTTAGTAATGATATTCTAGAAAAAAATGATTTAGCATCGATTTTATTGTTTATATTATTTTATTGCAACAACAATGACAGCCTATTCCAACTATTTGGGGTTGGTTACACGAATCCCAACTATAAAATACCTTGTATAAAAACCATCTTATTTAAATCTTTTTTATTTGTTGGGCTTACTAATAACAAATGGTTTACAGATCTATATGTTATGATTCTTTGTTACTTACATTAAGTTTGTTCGTTTTATTGTACTAAAGTTGAAATTATTGATCGTAAGTTATTGTTATTTACTTCCTTCTAGTTATCAATTATTGTACAAGTACCTATTGGTTGTAGATTTCTTATTTACTACATATTCATAATCACTTATTCACCTATTATTTTCATTTCATAACATTTTTTTCTAATAGTTTGAAGTTACTTTTCAAATTTCACTTTACTTGCTTCCCAATCGCCTCCTATCCATTCTTCAAATGTTTCTTAATTAGTTTTCGCTTCTCGCTTCCCAAGGATTTATTGAGCCTCGCTTCCCACTTCTCACTTTCGCATTGCTTCTCGCTTTCGCCTCTCGCTCTGGTAACTATGGTTAAAACTCATTTAAAAATTCCAAAATTTTCATAGTGTTTTTATATTTTTCATAGACGACAGCATATGTCATGAGGTTATCAGTTTCCACAACCATTATAGATGGTCGTTTAGTACAAGAAAGGGTTCCTAAAGGTGTATTATTACTTATTCTATCATATCCTAAAGTTTCATAAAAAACATTTCATCATTCCGTATTTTTTACATGGTTTCCGATACGTATCCACTAAAATCTCGATACATTTCCGTTTCCGGGCTGACCGAAACCGAAACCAAAACTTTGAACCTTGTTTTTTAGAACAGTAGAAGAAAGAGCTGTTCATTCCAGTGGTGGAACAGTCTAAGATTTGCTCTATTTTCATTGGCAATTCATTTTGTGACTGCCATCATAGCCAGACAAGTGATATGGCTACAGAAGTTAGTCAACATTTGGTTAAAGTTTTAATTTGAGTAAAGACATAGCACCTACTTGCTACTTAATCCATAGGTTGCACAATGGCTAGGAGGCAACTGACTCTTTAACAACATAAGGTGTTTTGATGATATTAACTCTTAATAAAACAATCTTCAAACTTTACCTTTGTAGAGGACAAGGCAAAAGCACCCGAGGTTGCATGGTCAGAAAAAATGGATTTGATAGCATTAGCTTCTACCACATCACCTGCAAAAATAGGATATTTTCAGCAATATGGGAAGGGCACCCAGACAGCTTCCCGTAAATCCATCTGAACTAATTTCCCCAACTTATAGTATTATTGTGCAGCAACTGATAATCTGATAAGGTCCAAAAATTACCAAGAGGTGTTGATGTAGCATGGGCATTTAGATAATCCACTTGATCAGGATGAAGACCAGACTGCAAGACATGAGAAAAGTTCATTTGCTTTAGTTCACGAACAAATGAACAAGTACTTGTGGGGTCAACAAAACTATTTGGTGCAATCCATTACTACATTGTGCCTACAGGGTAGTTTACTTGTATATCAGGATTTATAAACTAAAAAAGAAAACAAAAAACATCACCATTACAGCAACAGTTAATAAGTAATGGCCAAAGAATGTTATGCAGTAGCATTTCTTTATTGTCAAAAAATGGTGCCTTAGATAAATGCACTAGCTGGGAACATCCATAAAAGTAACAGCCATTATTAATTGCGATTACCATTAGAATATCTATTATTAGTTTCTTTCAGGATCAGTATAATATTATATTATTCTTATTTTACAAATCTCATTTTTTGGCAAATGGAGAAACGAAGGGTCTGCGACATGTTAGCGTGGGAAGAAGGGAGACAGCTGGCATGCAGGCTCGACCTGGAGCGGGACACAGAATAAAAGGAGCATCACAGGCCCAAATCAACCCATGGAAAAATGGACCTATGTGCAGGTCCATTCTCACCAATAGGCCCAAAATCGGGGTCAATGAAGCGAATGGTCCAATCGGGCCCAGGTCTATGATCATATACAGAGGCCCAATAACAAATATAAACAATATTGGGGGAGGTACAATGTGAAGACATATGTCGACTTGTTTGATAGGTCAGATCCCGTCCACATCCCTTGGAAGGATATCTGGTATGCCCCGGTTCCTCACAAGATTCAGCTGTGGACAGCCGCATTGGGGAAATATTCCACCATATGCTGCAAAAGAAGGGGTTTTTCAATGTGTGTAGCTTATGCATGAGGGATGGGGAGTCTGTCTCTCATGTCCTCTTGCATTGTCCCTTCGCGTGGGAGGTTTGATATGGAGTCTTAAAGGACTTTGGGATGATTTGGGCTCCCCCTCCTGATTTGTCCTCTCTTCTTTTCACTTGGAAGGTCAATATTTTTACTGCCAGAAGGAATAGAATTTGGAGACTTATGCCGACGGCAGTGTGCTGGTCTATCTGATTAGAGCGGAACAAAAGGATCTTCTAGGGTCATGCCAAGCCCTCCTTCCAAATTTATAGAAGTGCCAAGGAGAAAATTTTATTTTGGTCCTCTCAATGTAAAGATTGTGGTATGTTAGGTGAGGGGAACTCTCTAGGAATTGGGAGGATGTCATTGGGTATTCCCCATTATGTGGGAGTGATTCTTGTATAGGGTTGGGGTGGGCTCCTTTGTTGCTTAGACCCCCAAGTTTTTCAGCAGGGTTGGGGGTCTTTTCTTTTTGTTCTTGCTTCGGGGATTTCTTATCCCCGTTCACTTATTAATAAATTCTTTTTATCCATCCAAATATATATATATATATATCAAGGGAGGCAAGTTGTTTCGTATATTAGACAAATAGAGAGTAACAATCAAGGAGGAAGAAGAAGAATGTTTTGGAACGAATGACGTGTGTGTAGAATCTTTGGGAATCTCCACACACTTCTAATTATATTTATGTATATGGTATAAAGAAAAAAAATACCCCAGATATACACAGTCGTAAATACCCTTACAAATACACCTATTATTCCATAAGTACCATTATGCTACTCAATATATCCATACTGCTAACAATCTCCCTCAAGCTGGCATGAATACATCAAGCATGCCAAGCTTGGATACAATAGAACCAAACTGAGGTGATGATAGGCCCATAGTAAAACCATCAGCAAGTTGATCTCCTATTCGTACATAGGGTGTGCATATAAGTCCTAACTGAAGCTTCTCTTTGATGAAATGACAATCAACCTCAAAGCTTTTGGTGTCATCATGATGCACTGGATCATGAGCTATGCTAACGGTTGTCTTGTTATCACAATAGTCTCATAAGTGCGTGAATGTGAAAACCCAAATCTAGAAGCATTTCTCGTATCTATAACAGCTCACAAATGCCATTGGCCATTGAACAAGCTTTGCTACAACACTAGAACGAGCAACCACTAGTTGCTTCTTGCTCCTTCATGTAACTAGATTCTCACCCACAAATATGCAATTTGAGGTTGATCTTCTATCCATTGCTGATCCGGCCTAGTCTGCATTGGTATATCCCTCAACTCTTAGTGAATCATCAGTGTAAGCCTCAACCCAGATTATATCACTTTTCCTGTAAAGCAGTCCCAAGCTTGGATTTCTTTTGAAGTACCTCAAGATTATATAGGCAACCTCTAAGTGTACAATGGTGGGTGCATGCATGACTCACAAGTCCAACGGCATATGATATGCAAGATTTGGTTAGGGACAAATATATTAATTTCCCAACCAACCTCTGGTATCGTCCAACATCTATCAAACTTTCACCATCATCTTCTCGCAATTTACAATTGGGATCAACTGGAGTGTCACACCTACAACCCAACATCCCGGTATCATCAAGAATGTCTAACACACACTTTATCTGAGGTAGAAACACTCCCTTCTTTGAGTGTAGGACCTATCCCAAGAAAATAGTGTAATGGACCCAAATCTTTTATTTTGAATTGTTGGCTTAGGTACTTTTTCAACGAATCCACCTCACCAAGATTGTTTCCTGTCACAAGGATGACATCAGCATACACTAGGAGAGTGGTCAACCCACTACTCTAATGTTTAATGAAGAGTGTTTGGTTTGTCTGACTCTGCAAGTATCTTCTTTGTCTCATAGCACTAGTAAATCACTTGAACCATGTTCTTGGTGACTATTTTAGCCCATAGAGTGCCTTCTTCAATCTACACACTTTGCCTTTATCAGTAGGATGCTAAAATCCTGGATGAGTTTTCATATAGACTTCTTCCTGTAGGTCACCATGGAAGAATGCATTTTTTACATCCAACTGAAACAATGGCCACCCTTTATTTACTACCACTGAGATCAAGACCTGCATTAAATTCATCTTGACAACTGGTGCGAACTTTTCTTGGTAATCTATGTACTAGGTTGGAATATACCCCTTAGCAACCAGGCATGCCTTGTATTTATCAACAGTGTCATCCCGTTTGCTTTGCCCTTACAAGTAATGTAGAGCTTGGCTAACTAAGACCAAGTAAAAAGGTTTATTCCATCTAGACGCACTGTAGTGATAAATGAATTTGGGGATTCATTCACTACCCCACCAAGGCTGCCTACATCATTACTCGGAGATGTATTAGTATTCTGACTTACTTCCAACATGTTTTGATTAAACACAACACCCAAAAAATAAAAAGTAATACTCCAAAAACACCAGGCAGACCCACACACTCACATAAGCCTTGGCCAACTATTGAAATATGTTAAGTAAATTAACTCTAATCTCTCCTATAACCTTTGGGTTTTAGGAGAGATGGTTAATTTCTTTATTTAAGATGGTATCGGAGCAGGTTTTAGGTCACGAGTTCAAATCTCCCCATGGAGGCAATTATACTCTCGGGCTCTCCATGCACATATGCACATTATATGACTCGCACCTAGCAACCCTACGTTCATTGTCCAAGAGTGTCCCTTATGAGGGGGAGTGTTAAAATATATTAAGTAAATTAACTCTAACCTCTCCTACAACCTTAGGGTTTTCAGAGAGACAGTTAACTGTTTTATTTAAGAGGTTTTGGAAGAGTTGGTTAATTCACAGTCAACATAGTATCAAAACAGGTTTGGTCATGAATTCAAACCCTGGTGGAAGTATTTTCCCGAATGTAGTATTGTGTGTGTGTGTACGCGTTGTGTGAACCTGTACCTAGCTCCCTAAGTGTATTCCCATGAGAGAACAATGTTCCTCCTGAGGGGGGTGTTGAAGTAGATTAATATGTGTATCTCCTAACACCTTAAAATTTTGGGAGAGTTGGTTAATTCACTGTCAACACCAACTACACAACACAAGGCTACACAGCCTTCCACACATTCACAGCGCCACACTACCAACCAAAACACTTCATAGCCAGTGTTTGCACAAGTTCACCACCACTTCAAGCCTATATAGGATTTAAGAGTCGTCTGACAACTCCAAAACTACCTACCGACCTCAATTTGAGGCATACAAGCTCATACCATAGCCACAGATACTGAACAAATACACCTTCATGTCAGCTTTACCCAAGAAATGTTGATGGAGAAGTATTATAGACAAAATCGAACCCACGATATAAAAGCCACAAACCAACAACAACGTTGGGGTGGTAAATCGAACACCACATTTCTAAAACTCAACCAAATCACAAGAGATCTTTTTCTGTAGATTCAATAGTCAAAAACAATCCATCCATATGAAACCAAACACCGAAAAAAAAATCATTTCTTTATCAGATCAACCGTAAAATCGGGTTTTCATTTTTCCACAAAAAACCCTTTAAAAAACACCCTTTGAGTGATAAAAAAAAATTCAGAAAAATAATCACAAATCATGATAAATCCATACGAATCAAACCCTAACATCCGCGATCTCTAACACGTGTACGGACTTGTTGACGTTAGTCATACGGACGCTAACATCAACCTTGGTGTGCGAGCTCCATCGTGACATCGTCGAGGCCGATCATATCCCTTGGGTGTAATACCAAGTTGTTTCGTATACAAGACAAATAAAGAGTGACAATCAAGAAGGAAGAAGAAGAATGTTTTGGAACAAATGTCGTGTGTGTAGAATCTCTGGGAATATCTACACACATCTAGTTATATTCATATATATGGTATAAGGACAAAAATACCCTAGATAAACATAGTCGTATATACCCTTGCAAGTACACCTCTGATTCCATAAGTACCCTTCTACTACCCATTATATCCATACTACTAACAAGGCACAATGAAACAGGCTCACAACCCATGTAATCGGATGTTTGGAGATCCTTCAAGATATCAACCTGTTTGGAAGGAAAAGAGACTGGGGAACAAAAGATATTTTCCCATCTCCCATCGCAAACAAACTAAGACAAAACAAGGGGTCTCACCTATGCCGTAACCAGAAGAAATATACGGAAAAATGGCAACATACAAAAGAAAAAGGGGAACTACAGCACAATAGTGATGGAACTCAAAGGAAATTTAACGAAAATAGAGAAGAGAAGAAAATAAAAGTAAAAGCAACAGAATCATCATTAGGGCAGGAACTGTAGAGGAAACCACACAATGATCCAAGCCTATGCATTAATTCATAAAAAAGGAAAAGGGTTTTCCTCGCAAAGGAAGAAACGATTGCATTTTAGGATGAATCGACACAAATGGGTGAAATACGAAGCAGGAATGGCTTTGGATGTTCCACTGAGGCAGCCGGACACGATAATATAGAGGATTCTAGTAGTTGGGTAAATATTGTAAGTGTTGAAGAGGTAAGGGATGATGAGCTATAATCCTAAGAATCGAGACAGGAGCAAGTCGAGGAAATGGGGAGATCGAGTTGAGTATTCAAAAGGAGAAGGCTTATCAGGCTTGTCAGAGATTGAGACGAACATCCTGGTAGAAGCCTATGAGGGGTTCAAAGATGACTCATGGTGGTCTTACGACTTTAATACTAAAAGACCAATGAAGAGACATATTCTATGTCTCCCTCCTCCCGAGTCATCGAGGTGGGTCCTAAAGAAAGTCTTGGAACAGAGTAAAAGATTAGGAGTGTCATTTAAGGGTTTTGAACACAAAGTTGAGGAGTTATTTAGAGAAAAAATAATAATAATGGAGGAGAAGCTTAAACCCTAGGAGACTTGGCTTGTTAGCTGGCAATAATCGTAAAGAAGAGCGTGAGCTGAAACGTCTAATATCGACAATAAATTATGAAACTCCCAAGGCGAGGTCCAAGGTGAAGGAAGGGGGAAGAGGAAGGAGGAGCTGCAAAACAAAAACATTGACCGATGAAGATCAACAGTCTTACCTGGAATATTAGGGGGCTTGGCTCCAAGGACAGAAGACTAAGTGTAAAGGATTTTTGTACCAAATGGAAAATGGATATGCTGACTCTAAAGGAAACCAAACTGAATAAATTTGGGAGAAAGGTGGCAATAGATGTTTGGATTCGAAAAAACTAGGGGTGGATTCATAAAGATGCAGTTAATGGAAATGGTGGCATACTGATCACATGGAATAAAAACAAGCTGAAAATTTCAGAAACACATATAGGGGATTTCTCTTTATCAATCAGATGCAAGTCGGCAGATGATGACTTTGAATGGGTGTTCACGGCAGTGTATGGGCCAAACGACCAGTCGGTGCGGTACCTCTTATGGGAAGAGTAGGTTGACATACATATTCGATAGCCCCATACACGGTGTATTGCTTGTGACTTCAATGTGGTACAATTCCCTTCGGAGGAAAGGAAAAAAAAGGGGGGGTACACACACTTTATATTCACAGAGGAATGATTTTTCTGACTTTATATCTTTGCAGACCTTGATAGATTTACCATTAGCGGGTGCGGAGTACACATGGTTAAGCAAACAACAGGTACCAGCAATGACAGAATTGACAAGTTTTTAGTATATCCTGAATGGGAAGAACAATACAACCATTTGCAGCAGATTGCTCTACCTAATCTGGTATCCGACTACCTACTGATACTATTGCGACATGAGGATGTATGGAATGGCCCAACCCCCTTTCGATTCAAAATGATGTGACTTGAAGTAACAGAATTTAAAGAAAAGGTGGCAGTGTGATAGAACTCCTTCCAGTTTAAGGGCATTCCGAGTTTCATTCGTGCTCAAAAATTGAAGGCGTTGAAAGATGAAATCAGGAAATAAAACAAGTCTGAGTTTGGAAGAATTGAAGAAAAGAAAAAACATTGCTTACAACAGATTGAGAAGTTTGACTTGAAGGAGCAGCATACTACCTTGAGTGATGATGAAAAATCAGCAAGAGAAAATTTGAAAAAGCAACATTTGGAATAGATCAGGATGGAAGAGATTAGCCTGCGGCTAATATCCCACCTAACATGGTTTTAGAAAGGGGACTAGAACACGAAATACTTTCACAAGACAGCCAACATGAGGGCTTGGGAAAATCGGATTGATTGCCTCAAAGTTGGAGAAGAATGGATGTTTGAGAAAGAAACAATAGTACCAAAATTACCTGAGTACTATGGAACCTCATAAGAGGAACCTTTTCAGCATAGGACCCACTTGGATGGCACTTGCTTCAGAAAGTTAACCCAAAGATTGGAAGGAACAATTAGAACACTCATTTATGGAACAAGTAAATTTTGGAAGCATTAAAAAGTTTGAAAGAGGATAAAGCCCTGGGCCCAGATGGATTTCCTATGAAATTTTATAACATATTTTGGTAGGTAATGTGCAAGAATGTGATGAGAGCGATGGAAGATTTCTATCAAAAGACTTCGTTGTGTAGAAGCTTAAACAGAACATTTACAGCCTTAATCCCTTATTAAAATGGCGCAAATGAGCTTAAAGTCTTCAAGCCGATTAGCCTTTTGGGTAGTTTCTATAAATTAATATCTAAAGTGCTGACTTGAAGATTGGAAGACATCATGATTCACATTATATCCCCCTCTCAAGGAGCTTTTGTAAAGGGAACGCAGATCCTTAATGTTTATTAAAGGCGAACGAATGTATTGACTCTGGGCAGAGAATTAAAAAAAAAAACGGTCTAGTATGTCAGATAGATATGGAGAAGGCCTTTGACCATGTCAATTGGCGATTCCTTGATTTCATTATGAAAAAAATAGGATTTGGTAAGAAATGACAGAAATGGATACATGTATGTATATTCTCGGTGACTTTCTCTGTGTAGATAAACGGCTCCTCGGAAGTTTTTTTTGGAAGTGGTAGGGGCTTGAGAAAGGGAGACCCACTGTCTCCCCTTTTGTTTAACCTGGTATCGGAAGCTCTAAACAGGCTGGTGAGTAATGTTGAGGCAATGGGACTAATTCAAGGGTGTAAGGTGGTAGAAGATGCCCCATCCATCGCGCTACTACAATGTGCGGATGACTCTCTCTTCTTTATGAAATGCTACAGCTGAAAGTGTTCAAAACCTTTGATGCATCCTGCTGATTTTCTAAGCGAGGTCGAGTTTAAAAGTCAACTTAAAAAGAGCAAACTCATTGGAGTTAGAAATGTCTCAAACCTTGCAGATTTAGCAACAATGCTGGGATGTCAAACAGCGGAGTTTCCAATAACTTATTTGGGACTGCCACTGGTGCTAAGTATAAAGAAAAATCAATATGGGATCCAGTCAATGAAAGGGTTGAGAAAAGGCTCTCGATTTGGAAAGGTAACTATCTATCAAAAGGGGGAAAACTGACTTTAGTTCGAAGTGTTCTATCCAACCTAACAGTCTACTTCCAATCTATGTTTTCTGCCCCTGCCTCAATGTTACAGAAGTTGGAAAATCTTCGCAGAAACTTTCTATTGACCTCCTCAGATGGGAACAAGAAATATCACTTAATGGGGTGGAGAAAGGCATGTACTCTTTTAACAAAGGATTAAATATAAGGCTCCTAAAACAGGTAGATAAAGCTTTACTAGCTAAATGGGTTGTGGAGATTTGGTGAAGAAAAATAAAGTTTATGGCAAAACCGATTGCATCAAAATAGGGCTGGATGAAAGAGGGTGGGACTCTAGAACTCCTACAGGGATGTATGGAACAAGTATATGGAAAGGTATCACAAAGCAATATGAATCCTTTCTCATGAGGGTAGCCTATAAGGTGGGGGCTGGAACCCGGATCAGCTTTTGGAATATATGGCATGGGGACCTCTTTAATGTCCAACTTCCAAGACATTTTTGCACTATCCATATGTAAGAATGCTCTTGTGCAAGCTTTCATCAAGAAAGATGGAAAATATGGCATGGGATTTGCATCTCTGCAGGATCTTAAACAATTGGTACATGGATTCTGTTGTAAGGCTGATAGAAAGGTTGAAAAGTGCCACGATAGGCACTTTGGAGGAGAATGATAGGAGGGAATGGAAATGTGATGGTGAGGGCAGATTCTCAGTTAATACATACTTCAAATCCATGGTGGATGGTGAGGAAAGATGTGTTGCTGCAAGAATCATATGGAAATCAAAGGTTCTGTAAAAGGCCTCATTTCTCTGGCTTGTATACTGGAACAAGGTACTTAACATTGATAACCTGAATAAAAGAGGTGTCCAAATTCCTAATCACTGTTGTATGTGCCTCTTTGATTCAGAAATGGTAAGCCAAATATTCTTACACTGCCTGGTTGCCCATTCCATATGGTCTTTCTTATTGAGAAAGTTCAGACGGGTGTGGGCTATTTATGTTTCAATGCGACAACTGCTTGAGGAATGGTGTCAGGGTGGTCCCGGGGATCTCTCGATAAGAGGAAGACTTATTTGGTGATGTATTCCCACTGCAGTGATATGGACATTGTGACTACAAAGAAATCAAAGAATTTTTAATATTCTGGCATCGACCCAGGGAGGCCTCCATCCCAAACTATTTCCTTATTATTTTATTGGTTATCCTATCTTCCACATTTGAATGTCAAATATCATTCATGAATGAGTCTTTGAATGGGAGTCTGATATTCATGTAAATGTTTCTCGGACTTTTGGACTTGGAGGGATGTACTTCTCTTACATTACTTCAATCAATATAACTTACCTTTACCGACCCAAAAAAATGGCAAAACATATTTTACTTTTATAATATTTTTTCCACATTTAACAATAAAAAGAAAAAATAATAATAATTTTTTATAATGGTGCATGATGGCAATGGTCCAGGCCCACTACCATTACCCTTTTCATTACTGTTCTTTAAAACCTTTATTGCCACTTACCAATGGCATACTAGTATACAAGGTGCAGAACCAAGGCATGTCAATCCATCATTCAAATCATACCACAGAAAAAATCAAACCAATCAAATAATTGTGACCATCTGTCTATTGACATTTTTTTATCTAGAAGTTCTGGAATATCAGCCCTTTTTTGCAGACCATCCAAAGGAATGTGATGATTCAGATGGCCAAGGTCATCTGATCGAATTAATTCTGACATAGCATATGTTCCAAGATAGAACTATCCAATGCTCATTTTAACCATCTTGATTGTGTAAATGGGAAAGTACAGTTTTGATATATTATCAATATCCTTAGGGTCTAAGGTCTACATAGCAGGAACCTCAGGTTTTTCTCCAAGGGTAAAACACAGTAAAAACCTCTCATACACACTGTTGTTACTGGCAAAAGTACCTTGCATACAGTGATCATTGTACGAGGAGCAACCAGAACAAAATTACGGATGTTTGTTTACCTGTTTAAGTGCACGTGTCATGGCCAAAATAGCACCTCTCCCATCACTGTGTGGCTGAGTTATGTGATATGCATCACCTAAAAAATGTAATAATTATTCAGAAACCAGTTAAGAAAATCAGAAATATAACAACATTCATGCCCAAAAAAAAGACCTGACATCCCATAGCCTCGAACCTCAGCATAAATTTTTGCTCCTCGTTCTTGTGCATGCTCAAGTTCCTTCAATCACAAGAAAACAATATTTATCAAGAAAAACTTAACACAACAGAAACAGCCTCCAATTCTAAAGACACTAAAATCTGAAACTGATAATTATCAAGAATGACAAATGCAAAGACAGTGAAAATGAAAAGCTTAAAATAAAATAAAAATAGCATCTCAACAAACTAAAAAATGTAAGATAAGGAAATTCATTAATAGAAGAAAAAGGAGGAAAGCATGAGAAATGTCAGCCCCGAACAAAGCCCAAAGGAAAGAGGAAATACAAGAACTAAAAGCTAAAACTGTCCCAATCAAAAACCTATAACCGATAAGGGGGCATAGCACCCGAAAGCAAGACCGAAAGCTAATCGTACAGACAAGAAAGAACAGCATCCAGCAGCTTGGGTAAAGGGCGGGAAATGTCCTCAAAGATACGTCTGCTACGTTCCTCCCAAAGAGAACAATAGATAGCCGCCAAAATCATCCGCCACAAAGCACGGCCCATAAAACCCAAATGCATTTGATCTTGATCAGCCCAACAGCCAAAGAAACACCTCAAAGAGTCAGGGTGCACCCACAGGACCAAAAGGCGGGAGAGAAAGAAAGCCCACACGGAAGAAGGAACCAGACAATGAAGAAAAAGATGGCCAGAAGTCTCCACATCCATCCACTCAGCACAAAGAGCACCAGTTGGGCATAATGAAGCCTCCACGAATCAAGTTATCAATCATTGAGGCGCGATCCCACCAAAACCCTCAAAGAAGGAAAGAAACTATGGAGGGGATAAGCTTATCCTGAAGAAGCCGGAACAGGAAAGAAAGAGAGGTGGCTTACAAAGATGCTAAGAATGAAGATTTGACTGAAAAACCCCACTCAGAGTCCAAAGTCCACAATTGCTCATTGTCAGCCTCCAAATCCCTTAGATGATAGCTCTCCAAGAACTCCAGAAGCCTTCCCATATCCTCTACTTCCCAATCGTTAAGATTCCTTCTCAAATGAAGATTCCAAGAGCATAAGACTCTAGATCTTATCATATGATAATTGACCAATCCCCAATTACAAACAACCAAGCTATAGCAAGAGGGGAACAAGCAAGCAAGGGAAGAACTAGTACACCAAGAGTCGTGCCAAAACGCCACCCTATCACCTTTGTTAACCTTGAAATGGATAAAGCAGGAGAACTGCTCCTTCCCAGTGTAGATGCCATTCCAAACCCCACAGCCCAAGGCCCCAAGGGGAATACTAGGAAGCCAACCATTCTGGTCCTCCCCATATTTGGCAGCAACCACACGCCTCCAGTGCACATTCTGATCAGACCCGAATTTCCACAACCATTTACTAAGCAGAGCTCTTTGGTACCCCCCCTAATGGGCCTAATGTAGAATGATAACCAAGAATCTCAATAAAACCCAAGATATGTAGCGAAAACAAGAATAAGGTTAAATAACTAAGAATTGAACAATAATCAATATTTAATGAAAATAGAAGAAACTTGATTAGAGGGGTTTAGAAAAATTGAAACTAGAAAAAACGGAGAAAAGAGGAGAAAGAAACCCAAAAGGGTAATTCTATATTTTCATAGCAAAAACCCAAAATTATCAAAATACCCCTAGAACATCAGAAAATTTTGAAATTTGACAAGGTGATTCTGACGTATATGAGGACTATGTATACCAAATTTCAAGTTATTCCAAGATTTCTAACTATATAAAATTATTTAAAAACTCAGGCTGCACCCACTTAATTCAAGAAACTGGAAAAATGGAAATCAGTAAAGAACAAGAGAAAAAAATAAGATAAGAGAATAAACGAATAAAAAGAAGAACAAGAACAAGAACAAAAAAGAAAGAAAAGAAAAGCTAATTATCTTAGGAGTAATCCCTACCCCATGATCCAAGTAATCCCTACAAGGATTTCAAGCCAAAGCATAAGACTTAAAGAAGGAGAAGCACCACTTGTGAAAGCAAAACTAGCGAAAAGCTTTCATTAATTTCCATCATACCAATACAAAAATGTATAGCCCTGTATATATGCTCACAAACTCAAGAAAATAACAAGAAACCAAATTAGAAACTCCTAAACTACTACTTATTTACTAACCTAAGACTTTCATAAACTCAAAATTACTAAAAACTTGACTTTTTAAAAACAATAAGTGTGCCAAAATCAAGTTTTTCTAAAAGATTTTGACCAACACTCTAAGAAGGCCCCACTTTGACTTGTTGACTCACTAAAATTAATAAAATACCCTTGGCAACAATGCCTTATTCCTAAAATACTCAAAAACAAAAATTAAAATGTCACCTAAATCCTAAACTCTATTAACTCATAAAACATAAAGTAAAACAGTAAAATAACTCTAAAAGACTCCATCATGTGTCCCAAAAATGTCTCATCATGTGTCTTCTTGTGCACCTTCATGTGTCTTCTCGTGTGAACCCCACCAAGCCATGTGTGGGTCCCACCCGACTCTAATGTCCGCATCACTTGTGACATATAGAAGTCAACGAGAATAACTTATTCACCAAAATAAGGCCTAAAGAAAAATGACGGAAATGAAACTTTCAATTTTTGTTTTTTTTTATGGATGAAGAAAATTTTATTAAAAACCAACGAAGCAAGGGAACAAAGAGGACAACAAGCATGAGAGGTACAAATAGATTACACCAAACACACAAGAAGCACCACCCTTACAAACAGAACACCATCAAGTCCTACTCGAAAACCCATAACTAGTAAGAGATTCCTTAAAAGGCGGGAATCAATGGCACCCAACAATGTCCCAACATTTCTAGAAAAGGGATAAAGTAAACTTGTCTAGACTAAGAGCCTTGTCTCCTTTCAATTTTCATACCCAATACAACCTTCCAAACCTCTTCTTCTAAAAACACCCAGTCCAACATAATCCTATCATTACCAAAAATGCAATCAAAATCCAAACCTCCAGACGCGGTCTAACAAAATGATTCTCCTTGTACAGCTTTGTAAAAAAATCTTCCACCTCACTCTAAATTTCCCCCTGATTGTGGGACCATCTACCATTAATCAACAAGCCAAAAATCCCATTAGATCTCTTTAAGAGTGTCAATTGGGCCAGGTTGGTCAAAAGCTTGACATGTTTGGCCCAAAAAATAGACGGGCTGGGCCAAGCTAACTACGGGCTATGTAAATTCGGCCCCAATTTTCAAGCCTAAAGTTTTACTCGAGCTGAATTCAAGCAAATTCACTTTCAATCCAAATTAGTAATCAAATATATCCTAGTCCGGCCCAACCCAAAAATAGGTATAAAAAAAGCTTGGCCCGACCCAGCCCAAAATTGGTATAGCTTAGCCCAACAAACATAGGGTAGTTTTGGGCTATTATCAACCCAAATTTAACTAATAAGGCATATTTTCAAAGTCTTTAGGGGTAATTATGGGCCCATAATCAGCCCAAATTTAAAGAGAAGATTTAAGTTCTAGTGGCCCGAACTCAAACCCGAAGCCCATGATTTTAAAACGAGCCAAGTTCAGGCTCGGGCTGAATTTGGGCCCATTTAATTAAGTTTGGACTAACCTCGGCCCGGCCCAATTGACAACACTAGATCACTTGTGATGGGAGACCACTTTATGGAAGATCTTCACATTCCGGTCACCCTCCATCAACCAATTAACCCTAGAGCATTGTCTCCAAAAAATCTTCTCTTTAAGGGCCAAACATTGAAACTCCTTTCTAAAAGCCTTCCTCTCCCCCCTCTCATCCCACACTCCTCTTCCACCAAGTCCAACTCCTTAATTCTCATCCGACAAGCCCCCTTATTCACCTTGAGAGAACCACCTGAATTTTTATTCCAATCTTTCAACCGGTATTTAAGGGCTTTAAGATTTTACGCAAAAATCCTACTCAAGTTACCAAAATACACCACGTTGTTCCATTACTTCTCTACCACCTCCAAAAAATCCAATTCAAGAAACTACATCTCCTCAAATCTAAAAGGGGTTAGACTCTCAAACATTTTATTCAACTCCAAATGATGGAGATATGATCCAAGGTAGTTCTAGGCAATGCAGACTGAGAACGATCAGAAAACATGTCTTCCCAACCACCACAAAGCAAAAAACGATTGATTTTGCTCAGAGAGGTCTGGTCTTGAAAATTCGACCAATTATACTTAACACCTTTTAGGGGACTATCAACCAAACTCCATCTATCAATAAAAGCCCCAAATTTATCCATTCTAAAGTCCCATCTCTCATCCCCTTTTTTCTCCCTAGGGAATCTAATCAAATTGAGATCCCCCGAATACACCAAGGAAGGTTCCAAGAAAAAACCCATTCCTCAACATTTGACTTCAATCTACACCTTATAGAAATAGAGAACGCCCCTAATCCATGCTCCAAAACATCAATTTTTTCCACACTCCAAATCAATTCTAGAGGCCCCCCATGACGGAAGAGCCAACCAAGCAAAAGAACTTAGCCCCCACACCTCTTTCACAATCAAATCACTCATCGCCTGCATTTTAGTTACATAATATTAGGATTCACGCCATGGAGGCTTTGGTTAATGATAACTCCCTTCTCCCTATTCCCAAGGCCTAACATTCCCACAAAAAAGTTTTAAATCCATTAATCACACTTTGGATATCCCCTTCACTTTGATCACCCCCCTCCTTAACTCTCCCATCCCAATTTCCAGTCATAATTACACTACTCTCCAGTTTTTTCAACTCATTTCTCAACCTCTTACACTCACCAAACTTAGACCGAACACCACTCAAAACCTTACCCCTTTTCATTTCAATCGATTTAAACAGTTCCATAGTTTCATTCTCTAATCCATCAAAAGATAGACCAAGGAAAGAACCAAACTCCCCTAATTTATTCAACACCCAATCCAACACATACTCTTTGTTTCTCTCCAACACACCTTCCGTCAACAGACAAGACTCCCCCCACTATTCCTATCCAGGCTAACCTCACCCAATAAGCTCACCAAATCTAGAGACCCAACATTTCTAACCTCCTTCCCCCTCACCACAATTGCTAATGGCTCAACCGTCAATATATTCCCCACATCCACAACATCATTTTGATCTTCCACAAGCATCATTTGTTTCCCATAACCTCATAATCAGTAATAGAATCCAAGGAATCCTTCTGCATTTCCTGGATAAAATTAGCATCCTTTGAAGACCAACAATAACTTTTGCATAAGTCAAGAGCAGCAATCGTAGTAGAAGAATCGAAATTGGAAATATAATGTGGTTGACCTCCATATTGAATTTGATGGAGGAAGCTGTCTAGCCTCTCTTTTTGCACAAGGACATCACAACACAGCATAGGGGCAGCCTTCTTGCTCAACAATTGAAGCACCAGATCCCTCTTAGCAGTAGATAGAGAAGAATTCTCAGAATGATGAGTCCTAGACATGAAAGGAACCCCTGAATCAACCTAGGAAACACTTTTCGAAGACCAAAGGGAGCCTTAGCAAATGTTGGAACAACAAGCCCCTTGAGCTGCAAGCAGTCAGATGCCCAAACACTGATGATTAAATCTTGCTCAAATATTTTCATTAACACCTCACAAACATGACACTCAGACACAGCCAACCTCTTGCTCCCACTACAAGATTGTTGAAGATCCCAAGTAGATCCCGGCCTAACAACCTAGCATCGAATTGCCATTCCCCATGCCACCAGGACCAACCACCAATGAAAAATCCATGAAATTTGGAGAAAAGCACCCCTCGCTGACCCGCCCAATTCGAAATCATCCGCGGAGTCACCTGATTGTCAGACAACTGATCCTCCATGGTACCCACCCCTGCTTCCAACAGCCCACCCATCATATCTAACCCTACATGATTCCACACATACGTAGGGCTGTAAACGAAGTAAATTCGAAGCGGATATAGATGCATCTGTATTTGTATTCATTTAGCTAATCGAATAGCGGATGCAAATTCAAATATTTGCAAATATATAAAAATAAAATCCGTATTCCTATTTGTTTATTTAACGAATTTCATATACGAATTCAAATATATCCTACTACACTTTCTATCATAAAATTAAGATTGAGCGGTGACACATGTTTTTTAGGGATTGTCGAAGCTTCTCACACTCTTCTATGAGAACAACAACTACACGCTTCAAATGAATTCACAAGATTTTTTAGCAAATTCACACAAATGGCTTTCTCTTCTTCATTGACATCAAGTAGAAGCTCTTCAATACCAGTCCAACATACCCATACAGGTTGTGTTGCCTAACAAAGAGAACCCAAACAAAAGAACTCACCATACCCGCTGATTAACTTAGGTGGGTTTTTCAAAGGAGACTCTGTTGCTGCCATGGAAACGTCGAAGCTGGTGGTTAAGCTTGCAAATAGCATGGGTTCTTTCTTGGCCGTCTCATCACCGAGCTTTGTAGTTGAGACCATTGGCCAGTCTCTCTCTGCCTCAATCTTCTTCTCTCTTCAACTAACCGAGCCTCAACATTAAGGCTTTTCATTCCTTTGAAGCATCTAGACAATGATATTTATTTACATAAAAATCCTTTCCTCATGAGAGATAATTAACATAGGTAATAGTGCATTGGAATCAGCTCTAGCACAAAGAGCGTCTTAAGGCTGTGTTGCCTTCGAAACAAAAGACAAGACTAGGTGGGAGAGAATTGAATCCATCATTGTTTCTCTCCGATAATAATTTACCAAATTATCCTTCTTATATCATGCCCATAATTGTTTTTACTTATTAATCTATTAAACTAAAATCTTTATATATATCTTGCCCTCCCCATACCCCGCGTTAGCGGGAGCCTCGTGCACTGGGCCACCCTTATATATATATATATATATAT
>JAOXJP010248009.1:0-22343 GCA_025762735.1 Platanus orientalis
TATACTAATCTGAAACAAAACATGTATAATCTTTGGAAAACCTGTAGAACAATACTTTTAAAAATATTAAGAAGATCAAAACACTTTATAGAATAGCTTTTTCATGTTTCAAGAGCAAAAACCTTCTTTCAAAATTCTTGATTTTTTTCCTTAAAAAATAATTCTACATATAATAACGGTACAAGAATAGATTCGAAACAACTCTATAGCTTTTTAGGATCTTAATAAATTAAAAACAAATCATAAAACACTTATATTATTTAGATTCAAATCATCTCTTCAAAAACCATGTTTTAAGAGTTTTATGCAAAATAAAACCAATGAAAAATGATTCAAATTTGGAACAAAATGATTAAAATATTTTGAAAAACAAAATCAATAGAGTTCTAAAAACCTAAAGAATGAAAACAAAATAATAGTTTAACTGTGTTCTTAGTTCTTAACTTGTAGAAACGTTCCTAAGCTTTCATTATTCAAAAAATCCCCTAAACTCTTGTAAAACCTACATTTTCTCTATTCTTTCTTTTCCCCTTGCTCTTGATCTCTTCTCTAGGGTTTATATGATAAGTTTAGTTGTTAACAATCAATTTATAGACTTAAAAATAGTCCTTCAGAATTTAAAAACCCTCTATGGCCAGGAAGTTACGTTTTTGCGACTTTCCTAAACTGACCTGGATAGGCCAATTGATCGGGAGGAGGCCCGATCGATTGGGCTACCCATGATTGATCGGGCCTACTAGCCCTAATTGATCAGGCATAGTCTTGAGCGACTGGGCTTTAACCTTACAATTTTTTTTTCTCGTAGACCTTTGCCCCCTAAATCATTTATAACCTTTTTGTTTGGGGTCCGTTTTACTCACCGTTTATTTCATTGCAGTCTAGACTTTTATGCCTTTCCAATGATAAAGTTTTCTCATAAATTCTTTCTATATTTTCTTTGGTGTCTCTAAAGTTGTGCCAATTTATAGATCAATATATATGTGTTTATATTGTTTTAAGTGTGTGTGGAACATATATAACATGTATGTACAGTACAAGTACGATATGTGTAAATATGTGTAAACATGTATGAGGTGTTACAGTTCCCCTTGTACAACCTCTCTTTCTCACACACACACACACTCAAACCCTTGAAGAAAACCCTAAGAAATTCCCTTATGTGGTTGCCTCTCCTCTCCTTCCTTAATTTTCCTAATTTTGAATTAGGGTTTTTTACTACACTTGTCGTCAATGACTCCTTTTCTGTATAGGATTCTTTAACCCTCAAGTTAAATGGCCACCATTAGATAGACTCTTGATCTAATGGTTGGCTAAAAGTAAAGACATACAAGACAAATATATTCACTACATTCGATAGTTTAGCAAGTTCTAAGACAACTTTATACTAATATGAAGTATGGCTTCATTGCTAATACTTTGGCATTTTGAAGTATAGTGTATTAGTCGAAGGAGTAAAAGTATATTCAAAGAAGATTAAAGTTAACTCAGAATGACCTACCCTTATTGACAATATGAAGAGCTTTCATTGCTTACCATAATTTTACTTGAGGGTTTTTCATGACTTTCGTCTTATGACATAGACTAGAGATTTTTCTTAAGAGATGGAAATTTTGTTACAATGATCAAGCTTATCAATATTTTTTGGCTAGTGAAAAGGATAAGCAAAGCACCTGTATTGGTTCTTCTTGACTTCGACAAGATCACTGGAGTTGATTATAGTGCATCTCGTATGGTTTTTAGGCTAGTGTTAATTGAATACAGTAGACTAGTGGCTTTCTTTAGTGAGAAGTTGAATTACACAAGGAAAATCTATATTTAATACCGGAAAAAGGAAAATCTAAATTTATACAATGGTTTAGGCATTGTGACATCGCTAGTTTTAATTGATCAAGAGATCAAGAGCCAGTGGAGTCTATTGAAGATCGACATATGGTAAATTATCGATTTGGAAAGTGGGAGAAGCATTCATGAGATTTTAAGCTTGTGATTCAACATAAGGTGGGTAGTGAAAATAGGGTGGCTGATGCTTTGAGCCAAGGAACTATTCTATTAAGCATAGTGGAGGTGAAGGTCACTAAGTTCTTTTGAAAGATTTGTAAGAGACCAATATTGATTTTATCTATATTTGGATAATAAATTATCAAAGTTATACTTGCATTGAATATTGGTCAACCTTTAGGATTATTGGATAATTGATTTGTATTAATCACCCCATCTCATCTGCTTTTGTGATTACCTATTTTAGTTAGATTTACCTATTTCTTTAATCTAAATGATCATATTTAAGCAAGTTGGTCTAGATGAAATACGTCCATCTCTCTAAAGTATAAACTCTTTGTCTTAAACCAAACCGGTGATAATGTTGGAATTCCCTGTTGGATGTGGAACTTGATGAGTGGAGAAACAAAGAGACTAAGAAAACACAAATTCATAGTTTGGACCAATCCAAACTGGGGCCTAGATCAATTGAAAGATGGCTGGATCGATCCAAGGGCATTCAAGGCAGTAGGAACCATCATCAAAGTCTAGGTGGATCGATCCAAATGTAAAATATTAGTTTTTGCGAACGAGAATAAAAGATCTGTTTTAGGGTGGGATTCCAAGAAAACTTGACCTCTATGCACTATATAAAGTCTTTATTGTTGTCTAGGGTTTTATGAGAGAAAAGGAACAAGAAAAGAGAGTGAGAACTTGTGGTTTTCTGATAGATTGAAAGAGAACTCTTGTAATCTTCTAAGAATAGTGAAGCTTTTTCTATTGCTCCATTGTTTCCCCCCAAATTGGGGTTTTCCACATAAATCTCATGTCTTTTGTGGTTTGGTTTATTTTTCTTTTGATTATTATTACTTTTAACTTGTTTTGGCTTGATTGATAGGTTGTAAAATCCCCAACAACCAGTATTAGAGTCGAGGTTCAAAAAACCTGGTTCAACAAAACTAAAGAAGTGTTAGACTTCAATTTAAGGGGAGCAATGATGACATAAGTAGACAAATCCATAAAGTTTGTGGTTGAGAAATTTAATGGTACAAACTTCGTATTCTAGAAGATCTAGATAGAAGATTATTTGTATCAAAAGAGAGTCCAACAACCTCTTAGAGGGAAAACAAAGAAACTTGGGACGATCTTTAACACGGAGTGGGAGGTGCTTGACAAGAAGGCCCTAGGTACGATCAAACCCTCTTTATCGTCATCGGTTACTTTCAATATTTTCAAAGAGAAAACCATTGAAGAACTTATGGCTGCCCTTTTGTGGATGTATGAAAAGCAATCCACATCAAACATAGTATTATTAATGAAGAGGTTGTTCCATATGAAATGACTGATAGTGGAACCATTGCAGAACATCTAAACAAGTACAACACAATCAGAAGTTAATTAAACTCAGTAGGAATCAACTTTGATGATAAAGATAGAGTTTTGTTGATCATATCCTCTTTACCAAAGAGTTGAGACATCCTAGTTATGGCATTGAACAATTCCTTAGGTTTAGACACCTTGAAATACAATGATGTGGTGAGTATAATACACAGTGAAGAAGTTCGCAAAAAAAAAAAAAAAAACCTCAAGAGAAACATCATCAAGTGGGAGCGCACGGAATGTGAAAGGTGGAAGAAAAGCTATTAAAAGAGGGTAAGACCGTAAAAGATCAAAATATAGAGGAAGATCCAAATTAATAAAGTCAAGAGTGAAATGTTGAAATTATGGCAAGAAAGGACACCTCAAGAAGGATTGTTGGGCACCAAAGAAGAAGAAGCAAGGCAATAGCAATAAGGAGAAAGAAGCTTTCACAAATATTGTAGGTGATGTTGCTAAAGATTATTTAATTATTGTACTTGATAAAAAATTAAAGTCTTGGTGATAGATTTTGATGCGTCCTTTCACGCCACAACAAATAAAGAATATATCTCAGGAATTCTGTGCAAGGAGATTATGGCAGAGTCTATCTTGGAGATGACAAAGCTTGTAACATAAGTGGAAAAAGGAGATGTTCGGTTGAGTTTACCTAATGGAGGTACATGGTTGTTGATTGATGTAAGACATATACTAGGTATGAAAAGAAATTTAATTAGTGTTAACCAACTCACAAGTTCAAGACATACTACTACTTTCACAGGAGACACGTCGAAAGTAACCAAAGGTGCCTTGGTAATAGCTTGTGAAAAGAAATAAGTTACACAATATCTAATCGGGAAGCATGGCTCCATTGATGCAACTAAAATGGATATCAATTTAGACATATGGCACTGTAGGCTTGGGGGCATAAGTGAGAAAGATATGAAGATTCTCCACTCCAAAGGCAAACTTTTAAGTTTAAAGGTTTTAGACTTGAAATTTTGTGAAGACTGTGTTTTAGGAAAATAAAAGAAGATTAGCTTTTCTAAAGCAGGAAGGACGCCAAAGCTTGAAAGTTTAGAACTATTTCATACTGATATATGGGGACTAACTCAGGTAACTTCTCATAGTAGTTCTTATTACTTTGTTGCTTAATTGATGACGCTAATAGAAAATTATGGCTTTATTTTCTAAAACACAAGTCTTACTTGTTTGAAGTGCTTAAGAAGTGGAAAGCCTTGGTTGAGAATGTAACGTTTAAGATTTAAGTGCTTAAGGTTTGACACTAGAGGAGATTACAGAATTTGAGAAGTATTGTGTTTTGAATAGAATCAGAAGAGAGAAGACAATACCAAATACACCACAACAAAATGAAATTACTATGTATAGATTCTAAAGGGGGGTGAATAGGATTATTTAAAAATTCTTTTTAGATTGCCCCCAAAATTACTTGTTACTTAATTAATTAAATTGTCCCTGTATTTAATTGTGCACATGGATATGATTATGTTCAATTGTTCTACAAGTGAGATTGATTCAATGAGTATAATGCTTGATAATGAAAATGATAAATAAAAAGGCAAACCACAGGCAATCACAAATATACACAAGTTATATAGTGGTTCGGCACAATGACCTACATCCACCTAGAAAAGCTCACCACCTAGCTATGTAATTTTATTAAGATTGAAACTTTTATAATCAATGATAAAATTAATAAAATCCGATTATACTTGCCAAGCAAGCTACACCTGGTGTCTCTGACAGGTGTGGTCTAATGGTCTACTCTTCCGATGTCTCCGGCAGAAGAGATTTAAGTACACACTATCAGTGTCTCCAGCGGTAGTGCCAATTCTCCTGGTGTCTCCGGCAGGAGATGTCTAAATTACTTTAATTAAAAAGTTAAGTCAAGAATTACCTCTTTATAGGTTGGTGTTGCCTTGATCACAAGATGGGGTTGCTCCTCCTTGAGCTATATGTAACTATCTCTCCCCAATGGTTTCTTAGTTGGTTCTTCAAGCTAGAGAGCCAATCTTGATGGGTTGCTCCTTCTTGAGTACAATGTGACTATCAAGTCCACCTTTCTTCTCAAGGGTTTAGTCAACCCTTGATTTCTTCCACATGAAGATTTGCCTTAGTTGGAACAAGGTGGAAGAAGGGAATAGTCATTTTTGGGTAATGATTTACCTATCTAAGCTTAGAGAGATTTTCAAAAGGATGGAGAGTTGAATCTGTCAATAATTTCCCAATTTTAGAGTAAGAGAGTAGTGATTTTGATCATGACCATTACCTTGCTCATTTGAGTTCATCTCCTTATATATTGGAAGAAAATAGTTCATGTCCATTGGATTAGAACCTCCCCAAACGGTTAAATGATCATAGCCATTGATTACAAATAGTTTTTTAAAGAATAGACCATTATATAGTGTTTTAGAAACTTTGGATCTACCCAAGTACAAAAAGCACTCAGAATAAGCAACCTGAGAGTTGCTGGATTAATCCAAACTATTTGGATCGCAGTGGTTCAATCCTAGATCAATATAAATTCTCTGTAATCCCTCTTAAACCCTTGGGAATGCTATAGATGACTTTGGATTGTCCCTCCTTAGCCCGAGAACGTCCGTGAACCTTAGAAAACCCATCATGGAGACTTGACTCACCTTGATTATCATACAATACCCGATTTACCTTGTGAAAACTTGGAATGATATGTGAATCCTTTGGGATAAACTTGTCGACTCCCAGATTGATCTCTTGAGGCTTTCTTTGAAGCTTGATAATGATCTTCATGTTGCTTTGACTTAAGGACCACCTAGACTCTAACATGCCTCAACTCATGTCTTAGTTTATACAAAACATGTATTTTACAATTTATGGAATTTACAACATATTACATTTACACAAAATGGTGTGGTGGAGCGGATGAATAAGATAATTGTAGAGCGGGCCAAAAACATGAGGTTGTATATGAGGTTGCTTAAATAGTTTTGGGCAGATGCGATCAACACAACGACATACTTGATTAATAGAGGACCTTTAGTGTCACGCCCCAAAACCCATACCAGTAGGGCCATGTATTTCGGCACATGATATTAACACATCACTTCACTTTCATTTTATTCAATCATTCATAACCTGAATAAATTTTTTGCTTTTCTTTTCATTCATATGCAACAGAATAATACATCAATCATTTTCCAATGAACACATAATTAATCACATTCCCATAAAGTTTGATCTATATAAAATCCCATAACTCATAAACCATAATTCTATGAATAATCCATAAACAATGCCTAACATTCTCATCCAATTTAAATAAATAGTCTAACATAATTATATGCATCAACTGAAATCAAATACTAAAAAACTCTAACTTATTGCATTTCTTGAAATTTAAACTAAAATAACTATATTGAAATAAATAAACTCTTTAATCCAAATAACTAAAATAAACAAGTGTCTGGTCTCTAACTATCTCTATCTAGAACCACTACTCTGCGATCTCCTCATCATCTGTGGTGTCAGATTGTGATAAGTTTGACATACTTAACAAGAAAACAATAAGCTATGAAAATAGTGGATCAAGTCTTAGCACGATTTCATAACTTAAACAAATATTTTTCTACTTACAATTCAATATGCATAATAGTTCGTAAATAAATCTTATACATTACTAAACATTTAATAAATATTACAGTTTCATGTATATAAGAGAAATCAGTGATAACATATATCTTTATATTTACAAAACGGAACAGATCAAATCATATTTCATGTCATAGCTAGAATGGAATAGAACAAAACAGAACATATATATACTATAAATTCAAAATATATAACAACTCGCACCATATAAACCCCGATGAGAAGGGTCCACTTTACAACATTTAAACCCAACTGAGAATGGTTATTACTACCTCCTATGTGGCAAGCAGTAAGAGTCCATAATACCTAGGTGAGAAGGGTTATATCAATAATTCCCCTTGATGGAAAAGGTGGCTTTCTAATAGTGCATATCATTCTCTTGCAGTTTCAATCAAATCATATAACTCATAAAAACAATATATAAAAATTCTTTAAATTAAATAAGTCAAAATAACATATAAGAACATGCTTGATCCAACTAGGTACAATCTATGTTTCTCAAAGCATATCTAATCTATCCAGAATAGTACTATTGGGAATCACTAACAGTAGAATGTAAAAATTAATACATTTCTTTACAAAATAGAATTTTAAGAATACTAAAAGTAAATCAAAGGATTATACATTTAACTTCTTACAAATCAGTAAATCATTACTTCTAAAATTATTTAGAAGATCAAAATAATTCTTAAAATAGCTTTTACAATTTTAGGAATGAAACATTCTTTTAAAACTCTTGATTTTTCATTAAAAACATAGTTCTACATGTATTAATAATACAAAACAGATTCAAAACCGATGATTCAACTCTTTAAAATTATATAGAATTGAAGACAATTCACTTTTAAATCATATTCTTATAAAATTATTTTATCTCTTTCAAAACCATGCTTTAGAACTTTAGGCAAAACCAAAATCAATGAAGAATGATTCAAATCTAGTTCAAATACGATGAAAACCTTTGTAAAACGAAATCAATGGAGTTTTAAAAACCAAAAGAATGAAAACAAAACAATAGTTTAGCTGTGTTCTAATAAAACAATTTTTTCTTTACAAAATAAGTTTTTAAGAACTGAAAACAATTCAAATCCGAAACAAAACAATCAAAATCTTTTGCAAAACAAAATTCACAATGCTTTAGAACCTATGGAATCAAAACAAAACAATAGTTTACATGTGTTATTACCTCTTGGTGTGCAAAAATCGTTCGTAGCTTTGTTTTTCATAAAAATCCCTAAATCTTTGCAAAACTTAGCTTTATTTCTTATTTTTTCTTCAAAATCCTCAAATTTGCAAACTTCTTCAAAAGATCATCTTTCTTATGAATTTAAATGTTTTTATAGGCCTAAATAGTAATCATAATCCCTAATTTCGTGTTTAAATAGCTCTCTAGTGAAAAAATCCTTAAAATTTTACCAAAATCGTGATTGTATGGAATATTTTGCTTTGATGATGTCATCCCGTCAGAATTTTTCTAGCACAGACACCTAGAGGGAAAACAACCATAAATTTTTCTACAAAACTCGTATTCACTTACCATTTGTTTTGTTGGAAACTAGACTTCAAGACCTTTCCAAACATATATAGCTTGTTCTTTAATTCATCCCACATTTTTATTAGTGTATTTTTAAAGTTACCTCAAAATCTATTGATTCAGATCATACCAGATGACATAGACACTTGGTGGAAAAATTATCATAACTTCTTTTAAGAAACTTCAATTTACTCACTGTTTGTCATATTGGAAAGTAGACTCATAGATCTTTCCAATAATATATTATTTGTAGGGTAATTCCTACTGGATTTATACAAATTTATTTATGAAGTTGTGTCATCTGTCTGTGACAGCTTCAAAACTTGTCATGTCCTTGCTTAGTAAATTGCCTTTAACTTTTTTGTTTGATATTTGTTTCGGTCACTGTTTATTGCATAGGACTCTAGACTTCCTGGCCTATTCAAATTGATAAGTTTCACTCATATATATTTTTTTTCATTTTTATTGGTAACTTTCTAAAGTTGTGCCAATGATCAGATTAACATATATGGATTTAAGTGATCCTATGTGTGTACAAAACTTATGTGATATGTGTTATCATTCTAAGTTTGACACGTGTATAGTAATATGAGCATCATGGTGTGGGGTATTACATTCAGTACCATTATATGGTGGACTTCTTGAAGAAGCATGGGCAGGAAAAGAGGTAATAAGACTTTCTCATCTAAGAATGTTTGGTTGTAGATCGTATGTTCATGTTGATGTTGATCAGAGAAATAAGGTAGATACAAAGTTTAGGAAGTATACTTTCATTTTGTATGATTTTGGGTTCCAGTTTTGGAATGATGAAAGTAAATATATTACAAATATTTAATGTTGTATTCAATGAAATAGGGCATTTACAAAAATAGCATAGAAGAACAAAATAAGGACAAAAAGGACTTTATGGAATTTGAGGAGATTTCTGAGGGTGATATACCAAGAGTTGAAGGCTATGAGATGCCAAAAAGAAGACAAGCAGATCGAGCCTCAAACTATAATGACTTGCATCTTTACTTAAAGGGTAAAAATGTAATTTTAATTTTACAAAGGTAAAATTATAATTTCACGTGTTTAGATATATCATAAAGTGGTTTAGAAACCTTTGGACCAAGTTAGAAGTGTAAGACCTAAGTTGGGCCTCAAACTTGTCAAGTTTGAAAGTTATCCTGATTTCACATTTGGCATAACTTTGCGGGTCCACTTACACCAATTTCGAGAGAATTGGAGGCCATGCCATACCTTTCTAGAAAAATCTAGGAGTCTAATTTCTAACAAATAAATGGGATGCAATTATGAGTTTCCTAGAAGAAGTTATGCCAATTCTCCTACAAGGTGTTTGTGTTGACGAGCCTGTGTATTTGGGACAACTTCTTAGACCCACTTCCACCAATCTCAAGTGAACTAGAGTATGAGCCATAGCTTTTTAGAAAGTTCTTTGAGTCTAGTTTCAAACCCAATAAACGAAGATCAATTCCAAGTTGTATAGAGAAAGTTATAAGCATTTTAGTAAAAGGGGAAAAACTAAAAAAAAACCTGTTTGGATCGATCCAAACTTTCCAGTTCAATCCACAACTTATTTGGATTGATCCAGGATCGAACTGCGACCTCTCTGGTTTCAGAAAAGTGCATGAATAGTATTAGATTGATCCAAGATCAATCCAAATGCCCAAATTACGATTTTTTAGAAAAAAATCAACTTTTTTTTCATCTTGTGGAGTGTAAGACCCCCCCAACTCAACCTAAGATTATAAATATGATAAACAAACCCCTAAGATTATAAATATGATAAACAAACCCTAATGACCTCATTTACACCAAGAGAGAAAGAGTTAGAGAGTTTTAGAGGGTTTGTGAGCTAAGTGTGGGAGTTCTTCCCCAAATTAGGTAAGTCTCACTCCCAACTCTAGAAATTTTTAAGGGTAGCTCATTTTCTTCATATATCTTTATGTTTAATTTAATTTACATTAGTTCTATATAATTTTACAAAGAATAGAGGAAATGGAAATGAGGTTCTTCTCCAAGATCTTCTTGAAAAGTAGGAAAATAAGCTTAGGTAAGTAGTTATACAAAACTTACTCTATTTTTGTATGTTTTAGGTTTTTAGAAGTTTTGTAATGATAAAATCTTGATTCTATGAATTTCTTCTCATATGTTTGTAAAACCCTTTTATTAGGACCTTAGAAACCCTAACTATTTTGGTAATTTGTGATGAAATATTGCCATATTATGCTATGATCTTAGAAATCCCCAATTTAATTTGTAAGGAAAAATGGTTTTATACCATATGTATATTTATTTACTTAAGATGTTAGATCTTATGAGTTTTAAAAGTATGAAAGGATGTAAAACATATGTTGGATATAAGAATAGATGTGGGTTTATGACAATTTTTTATGTTTTATTGATTTTCTATGCTAGTTCATTAATTCTTACACTCTATATGTTTGATAAAATGTCTCTTACAGATTTTCTATATTATTTTCATGTTTCTTAGATGTCTTTGGATTTCTGTATGAACTTAATGTCTCTCATGATAAACTTCATCAAATATATGTTGGTTTATGGTAATTTATGATGCTTATTTGACTTTACATGCTAGTTCATTAACTCTTACACTCTACATGTTTGATAAATTGCCTTTTAATGCTTCTATTACTATATACATGTTTCTTGGATGCCTTTTGATGATGCAATAAATGCTTATGATGATAGGTTGATTCTTCATTGCTAGGTTAATGAATGTAATATGTGAATAACATATGTTCTTGTGTTAAGATTAAAGAATGTTCATATAGTATTATTAAAATAAGTTGGCTATGAACCAATAATGAGTGAAATGAACAAAGAATTGAGAAAAACATAAAAGAATATAAGTAAGAAGGTCAAGATGTAAAGGTAAAGATCTAAATGTCAATATGTAGAGGTTAAGATTTAAATGTCAAGAGGCAAAGTCAAGATATGGCTAAGGCCTTTTCATTGGGGATAAATACAATGTGCAACTTTCTATCAAGGTCCTGCTATTGGGGATAAATACAATGTGTAAATTTCTATCAAGGTCCTTCAACTAAGAATATAATACAATGTGTCAAGGTGAGAAAAAGTGTAACAAAAGTATAAAGTAAGTGAAATAAGAGTAAATAAGTGAATCTAAGTGTGTATAAAGTGTAAGGTAAGTGGAAGAAAAATGTAAGCAAGAGTAAGAAAATGATACAAAGTATTTAAGTAAGCATGTTACTTCTAGCATGAGTTGTGTTGTACTTTCATGAAGGTTCTCACTTAGGTTTTCTACGTGGTTTATGAGACATGAAATCACTTGATTTAACACCGATTGTATGCTAGTTTGGGTCTTTTATAAGTTAGGATGCATGGATACTTTCCATATACGTCATAAATATGTAGTAGTTATTTTACTATATAAAACATGGATTTGACACTTGATTTTGGATGTGAGGATGTGATATGATACCCTTATATGGGAATATGTCATTTCAGGCCAAGAAACTCCTAAGTGAGTTGGTCCTCGTGACCTTTATATATGTATATGGTCTTTATGACCCTGGAGACCCCAATGTGGATTGCCCCTTCGTGGGCTTAGAGACTCTTATGTGGGTTGCCCTTCTTGGGCATGGATACCCTTATATGGGTTGCCCTTCTTAAGCGTGGAGACCCCTTTGTGGGTTGCCTTTCTTAGGCGCGAAGACTCTTACATGAGTTATGTGATATGATGTGTCAGAGACCCTTACATGGGTTATGCAATGTGTTATATCGGAGACCCTTACATGGGTTATGTGATGTGTTGTGTCAGAGACCCTTTTATGGTTCATATGCGTTATGCTAAGTTGGAGACCTCATATGACTTATGTGATTTACTTTGTTGGAGACCTTATATTGTTTATATGATACGTTATGTTGAAGACTTTTATATGGGTTATGTGATATGATGTGTAAGAGATCTTATACGGTTATATGATATTCTATGTTGGAGACCCTTATGAGGGTTATGTTGTGTGCTTGTTTGGAAACCTTTCATGATTTATTTACACTTTGATATGTTATGTGGTAAGACACTATTATGAAACACTTGACATGTGACATATAAGTTCCTAAATTATCTAAGAGTAATAGAGATATATGATGGTTCTTCTATTGAGGTACAACTCAATGCTAAAAGAAAAATGATAAATGTTAAACGATAAATGAAAAGTGATAAATAAATATTATGACAAGGACAATGAAAGTTAATAAGTGATATGTTAATACATAATGAATGATAAATAACCTATGATGAGTAATAAGTATGATTGTAAATGATAAGTATTAAGATAATTATAGACTTGTTGAATATAGAAGTAAAAGTTCATTTGTCTTCTTATACAAATGTATTATTATACTTGTTTATTGCTTAAGAATGGTGCATGATTAGTTTGAAATGATTTGTATATACATATTCACATTATGAAAGTGTCACCTCTGCATAAGAAATGAATAAAAATACTCATTGAGATATACACTAGACATCTTCACTATGAATGGACTACGAAATATTTACCATGTGATTATAAACATATATTGTCATGTATATTGCCATATGTAGATGTTAGAAGAATGCCAGGTGTAAGTAGGATCATGCATATTGCCATGTGTAGACATTAGAAGAATATTATGTAAGCACGTGTATTGCCGTGCCTAGATCTTACATGATGAACCATGATGAAGAATGTATAGATCTTATGATATTTAGTAGATAATATATGTACACTAGCACATGCATACATGCTAGGGAATGGTATGTGTTTTATATGGAGATGCAATCAGTATTTTCATACTGAAAGATTCGTGCTTTACCCGTCCGATTTCTGTAGTAGTTTTTGCATATCTACTTACAAGTTGTAAATATCACCCATCCATATCACTTTTATTATAGGAGAGGTTTATTGCATGTGTACTTTTTTGGAGTACATTGAGGCTGAAGAGAAGACATGTTGCTAATGCTATTCCTTTTAGTTGTTTTAATCCAATTTAGACTCGAACATTGTATTAGACTCTATTATGGTTTGTATTAAGATCAAGGTTTGACTTGAGACTTGTAGTTTTATATGTGATATAACGATAAGAGATTAGGGACATGGTAGTTTATTTATATGTTTTGGTTTATTTCCGCTGCACCCTTAAGATTATGGTTGGCCTTATAATGTTAGTGATAGATTATTCTGATTCTGCTGCATAAGATGATATTAGGGTTAAGTTTCTAAGGAACCATATGGTTTAAAAATGAAAAGTGAAAAATTTTATAATGAATGTTATGCACCCTGTTTAGTAGCGGCCCGGTTTCATGCCCAAATAAGGCAATGAAATTTGGGGTCATTACACAAACACCTACTTCAATGCTAAGAAAGTCTTTAAGAACATTTATGCCTACATAATGTTTTTCTCATTCATTGTACTACTTGTTGTTGAGAGATATCGATGGGGGTGAGCTGAAATGCTATGATGAAGCATTGAATGTTGATGAAAGAACTAAGTGGGGAGGATAAGAAGATGAAATCCTTATTTACAAACTAAACATGGGACTTAGTTCCACTACCCGAAGGAAAAAAGATACTGGACAATAAGTGGGTGTAGGTTAAAGTAAGAGAATGATGGGAGTAACATATATTAAAGCCAGACTAGTTGTAAAGGGGTGTCAATAAAGAAAAGGTGTTGACTAATCTGGACTATTTTTTCTGGTTGTGAAGATGACCACCATTAAAATGGTGTTAAGCATTATAGCAATGAAAGATCTACATCTTGATCAATTAGATGTGAAAACAACTTTTCTCCATGGTGATTTAAAAGAAGATATCTGCATGCAACGACCACAAGGGTATAAAGTAGAAGGCAATGAGGAAATGGTGTGCAAGCTCAAGAGGAGTTTATATGGGTTAAAGTAAGCCTTAAGGCATGGTATATTAATTTTGACTGCCTTTTATCGAAAAATAGCTATAAAAGATGCCATGTGGACCATTTTTGCTATAACAAAACCTTTAATGATAGGTACATCATATTACTTTTGTACGTAGATGATATGCTTGTTGTAACACCCTTTATCTATTTTTGATAATTTTGGAGATATAAAATTGACTCAAAGTATTAAAAATTTCTAAAGAATAGCCGTTTGAAGGCCTAAACGATAAATTTCAGAGGTCTTCTAGGCTGCAAACCAAGGTTTTAGTTTGGGATGTTGTGGAGCTCGTTACGCCATTTGTTTTGACTACTTATGGGTCATGATCAAACATTAGGAGAAAAATTTATGGTCGTTCAAAGTTTATGCAACAACCACATGTGTATTGAACCCCCCCCCCCACATGTCTTTGAACATTCCCACATGTTTTGGTAGGTAATAGATTCATATGTGTGAGCGAGAGAGCACTTAGGATCAATCTAAACCTTTCAGATCCAAGCTTAGCCGGATCGATCCAAGACTGTCCAGGTTTGCCCACTCGAACCTAGGCCATCTGGGATCAATGCTATATGTCTTAAATTGATCCTAGGGTTAATCTAGCCTAGCCAAGATCGATCCTAGATCTCCCAGGTTTGGCTAATAGGCCCCAGATGACCCTGGATTGATCTAAACTCCTCCAGGATCAATTCAAGGTGTTTAGAAACATAAATATTTTATTTTATTTTTTTATAATTTTTCATTAGGAAACCTTACCCAATTGAGATGGGACCCTCAGATGGCGAAATAAAACCTAGGAGGGTGATGGGGAAAACTACATCAAGGACTCGGATGACTGGTCCCGACTAATTAGCAGCACCCCGACCTTAGAAGGACTGGACCTAGAAAATCCCGAGGGGGCTGGCCCTGAGTCCTCGGCTGACCTGACACCAAGACCCCCGACCCTGCAGCAGAGTCACCCCTCTGTGTTCGACTCCCAAAAGACCGTTCAAGACCCGATCCCTCGGGGCCCTTAGGTCCCTGGGGAGGCCTCGATTACAGAAGGCGACGTCCCCAAGCCCCGACTATAGGAGGTGACAACCCCAACCAACTCAATCCAAGGATAAACATGATCCAAAAACCATTATCTGGGTAAAGTACCATCTGCCATAGACCTGCCAATTCCGAGAAAAGGATAGAGAGGGTAGGAGAGACGCAATCAAGGACATAGGCAGCAACGCCACGCGAGAATGTGGGGGGAAAGCGACATGCAAGATTCACCCTGATACACCACTACTTGAGCCTATAAATACGGGTACCGCTTCATCTTCCAGGTATGAGACATAAAAAAACCCAAAGGGAAGAGTTCTACTTTTTACAAACCCCCTCCCTCCTCACTTGATTGTCGGAGAGCTAGAAGCTGGCCTCCTGCCAGCCCTAACTCCTTGGCCTCTTCTCGTTTCTTGTGTGTAGAGCCTGCCTTGGCATGGATCTGGGTAAACCACAAGACCATCTAGTTGGCGTAAAGGTAGCTTACTCATCTGATACGCCATGGGATCATTTAAACCCTAATGACATAAGAAAAACTTAGAAAAAAAGAGGGAGAGAAGAGAGTTTTGGGAAGAGAACGGGGAGAACCATCACCAATTTGGCAAGATAAACCATGGAAGCTCTCCTTCATGAAAATTCTAATGTAGTTCTTTTATTTTCTCATAGATTTACATGAGATGTCATAGTATTAAATATTCTATGTCTTGGGTGCTATAGGGAAAGAGGATTTGAAGAGTTCTTTGAGGAGGAAGCCCAAAGGAAAAGAGATCCTACAAGAATAAGCATAAATTCAAGAAGAACTAGTTGTGCAAGTATTTGTATAAGATGTGCATATGTTTTCTCTCTAGGTTTTTAGATTAAATGTTTTCCATGTTAGGGATTGGGGATTTAAAGGTTTTCTATGCCATGGTTTGAAGATTAATGAGATGATTTCCATGGGGTTTTAAGTTTATTGATCTCTATGCTTTTGATTAGGGATTTTATGATGCAACTCTTCATGGATTTAGATGAATGAGCTTATGTACAAAGAGATGCCCTAATTTATTCCTAGAAATCCATAGATTTCTACAGATCTATCATGGTCCATACATGTTTTATAATCGAGATTCATGCATTCTCTTTGTATGTAAGTTTTCTTGCAAATTCTCATGGATTTCATGCTTATACTTGCATTCTATACATGATGTCTTGTTTTCCTTAATATGAGCATAGAAGTTTCTACATGTAAATTGTAAATTATAGTTTCCAAATGCAAATGGACTTTTGTACTTTTATTATAGAGCATTGAGACTAGTTTCTACATTGATCCTCTTCAAGATTTAAAATGAGTGATGGATTTCATATTTGTTCAGAAATTGAAAAATGCATTTAAGTTTATAGTTCCATAAGTTCTCTATGAGGGTCAAGCAATCTTGTATTTATATTTCCAGTTTTCCTAAAGTAGGTGATTCTATATTTTCATATCCAAATTGATTTACATGATGAGAATGTTTTATTGAACTTATTGCATGGATTTGAAAATAACGCTATAAAGGAATCATGTATTGGAATGAAATAGTACTCTATAAGATGACAAGAAAAAGTAAAACCGAGAAGAATTAAGAAATCAAGTTAAGTGACAAGCAACCAAAGTCAAACAATAATGAAACATTAACAAATGGTATGGGAACATTAATAAGAAAATAAAAACATAAGACTCTGCCAATGGGGGTGAATCAATAGACAAGATCCTGTCATTGAGAGTTAAACAATGACCAAGACCGTATCCTTGGGGGTTAAACAGTGACCAAGATCCTGTCATTGGAGTGAAACAATGACCAAGACCATGCCAATATTGGGGGTTAAACAATGACCAAGATTATATCATTGGGGGTTAAACAATGACTAAGATCCCGCCATTAGGGGTTAAATGATGGTACAAGAAAAGTAAAAAAGTAAAAAAATGAATAAGCTTGAAAAGAAATGGATGTGAATGATTATAAAAAGAAGAAATGAAAACAACTCCTACAAAGAAAGAGGAAACAAAAAGAAGATAAAAAGTACATGTGACTTGTCATAAGAATGAAAGTGAAAGAAAAGATAATGGAGCCTACCCGAACAAGAAAGAAATGCATGAGTATAAAAAAGAAGTGAAATTGCTAGGATGTGATAAGATCGAAAGCTATATAAGTCCTAAGAAGAATGTGTATGGCTTAAGTCTAAATGAAAGAAAGGACACCTAAAATAAGGAAATAAAATATGTAAGTTTTTGTTAAAGAAAGGTTATTGATTTCATTTGTACTTATTACTTATCTCATGCACTGATTTCAACATTTTAAGTTTCAAATTTATTTGCGATTTTATCTTCTAAATGTCGTGCTTGCTTGACTCTTATTCCATATATGTTTTATACAATCACTTATGAGCCCATCAAGCTTATCTAAAATGACACCGTTTTTTAGATTGAGCCATAAAGGATAGCGGCATACTTGGAGCATATGATGGACGGAAGAAGGCATGAGTACATGTGCAAATTTTGATATAGTTGTTAAGAGATTTTGTATTCCCCATTGATACATTAGATCTTTTGGATTTGAGTAGTTCAATTAGGGTTTTGAATGTATAGATGGACATGGTTACATTTGTCTTAATGATGTTCATGGAGATTGGATTCTCTTATATTGATGGGATATATTAACAATGAAATGTCTAGATGGGATATATGAATGGTGGTTGCTTAGTTCCGCTGCTTGTACTCATATGAATTGTTAAGGTTTACTATTCCGCTACATGTGGTAAAATGGAAATCTATTTTAAATGGATGTTACTTAATGGATTTCCGCAATAAATTAGTAAGTGATTTTCATATAGATGATTTCTTTTATTCCGATGCAAGATACTATGGTTAATGAGAATCAAAGTTTTAAAATAAAAGTTTTTGTTTAAAATGAAAGGTTTAGAAATTGTATGTGGACTGACTTATGGACATGTAAAATGAAAAAAAATAGTATATAAGTTAACCGTAGTATGTCGCGGTCCGAATTTGAGATCCATCTGTAGAAAAGACCTTGAATTCAGATGACACTTGTGGTAGGATCAATCATATATGAAACAAATAACTTGAAGAAATAGTTATCAAAGGAGTTTGAGATGAAAGACTTAAGAGTAGCTTAATAGATTATTGGGATGAAAATCATAAGATACGAGAAAAACTACAAGTTGAAGTTGTCTTAGGCTGATTATATTGAAAATGTGCTTAGCAGATTCAACACACAGGATGCAAATCCAAGTAGTATCTGACTGGCTAATCACTTTAAATTCTCCAAAGACCGAAATGGAGGAAGATTACATGTCCAAGGTTCCATATGCTTCAATGATGGGTAACTTTATGCATGTCATGGTCAATACTATACATAATATAACTTAAGTTGTAGGAGTTGTGAATAGATTCATGAGCAAACTTAGAAAGATGTATTGAGAAGAAGTTAAGTGGATCTTGAAATATTTAAGATGAATCACTAATACAACTTTATGTTTTGGAGGGACATAAACAAAGCTACAAGGTTATATAGACTTTGACTTATCAAGTGATACAGAAACTAGAGTTATGTAAAGCTTCAGTTGGCCTTCATGAGTAAAGATGAAGAAGATTTGCAAGAGATTCACAAAAGGAAGAAGTCTTATCACAGGTACAAAACAACACAATGGAAAGAACATCAGTCTCAAAATAGAAGATTGGGAGCTTGATGAGTGGAAAAGCAAAGAGATGAAGAAAACACAAACTGACAGTTTGGATTGATCCAGGTTTTTGGGACCGATCCAACCTGGGGCATGAAACAACCATCAGCTGACTTGGTTGATGCATCATTCTCTTCCTAACATCTATATATACCTCCTAGGTGGTTTTCTCCACCAATCCTCCTTTGAAAAATCCTTAAGAAATCTCTCTTAACCCATAATATGAAATGAAAAATCCAACATATCTCCAAGCTCCATATCTTGTGCAAGTGGTGGTTCTTACAAATGATGTATTGTTTTCAAGTTATATAATATTCATCTCTTCCTCTGTATCTTTATTTTTATTTTTCTTGTTTTGGTTGTGAGTCCTTGGGCTAATGTGACTTTGTTTATACTATTTGATAAGCGATTGTTCCAGATTTTGGCTTCCATCTTTCTCCACAACCAGCACCTAGTTAAAGTTAGCATTATCTCACTTAACCCACTCTCTTACCCATCAATGCACCCCTGACAATGCAGTAACAAGAATACAACTCCTGTCCAGCCTTGGTACGTTGATTCATGTTCCACTCATAAGGTCTCTCGTGTCGTTGAAGCTCATTAGACAATATTTAACTGTACTTATGCTCACTCAACCAAGTCATCCACCCTAAGTGTGCCATCAAAGCATATATTGAATAGTTATGGGTTTTCCATTAAGTCTGCCATATGACACTGAAGGCCTGCATGCCTACGTCACAATCCTTGAGTTGACGCTCAAGTTCATTAAGCCTGTTGTTTACCATGATGTCCAACGCAAACACCAGTGTTTAGCATGCAAAGCATCACTCTGAACTTTTCCGACTGCTTAAGTATTCTTCCTAGAATAACCCAAGCCAAGCTCATGCCAAGCTCTTAGGAGAGACACTCCTAGGCACATGAACCTCAGGATAGCCTAATCGGTTTCTCCTAAAAAGGCCAAAAGAGAGAAAACTTAGCCTTGAAAACCCATTACAATTTCGTGAAAATTAACCTGAAACCTTACGTTAAAGAGGTTGTGTAATTTTTCTGTCTTTTTCCTTTTGCCTAGGTATTAATAGGGACGTCAATCAGCTAAGTTAAGCCAAACTTTGCTCAACTCAACTTAGATTTGTCACACAAGGATCAAGGTCAGGTTTGGCACGCATGTGGTGTGTATAATATATATATATATATATATATATATATATATATATATAAAGAGTCTTACAAACTGAGATTTTAGCAGACTGAGCCTAATGCAGCTCAGCTCAACTCACTTAGCATTATTAACTCACTTGGAAGCTCAGGCTCAGCTCGTCAAGGGTCATGATAAATGTTGTAATCTTTTAATGATTTTTGAAAACAATGGTGTGATCTTTCAAAAAATAATCTTATTTCTTTCTTTTAAAATATGTGCTCCAAAACAGCACATAGCCTCAAATCTAAGGAATTGATTAGCATTGGTGTACCTTCTAATTATTCATTTGTTATATATTTTTTAGTTGTAAGAAATCAAATCATATAATGTCTTGTACTTAAATTTTGAAATTTATAATAAATAAAGTATATTTCATTAACACAAAATATGTACATATGTCAATCACATCAAGTAAAAGTTGGGGAGGGTCCTTCCAAGTAATTTGACAAAAGTGGTAATCCATGTCTAATTTGTAATAGTAGGCTGACACATCTAACAACGTTGTGCTTTTTGAATTTTATACCTCTTTTCTGGGAACTTACTTTTTAACAAATTTTTAAGTTTATACATACCACATGCCAACTTGAGGTATGATTGTGGATTTGACGAGCTGAACTGAGCCAAACTGGAGCTTGGCCTTAGTGTGACGAGCCTGAGCTGAGCTGGGCAAAGCTCGGCTCAACTTGGCTCATTAACACCCCTAATTGAAGCCTTAGGTATTAACAACACCTATTGCTATCGAGCGTTGTATTATTTTGTACTTTTGGTTGTTGCTCTATTATTACAAGATTGCTTTTGGGTTTGCTATTTCGGGAATAAAATTGGGTCGCACTATTTAAATGGGAACAAATGTTTTGTCGAGGATTTTGTGTTTTTCAAATGAAAAAGTAGGTGCCCATAAAATGGCATGTACAGGATTAAAACGATAGAAAAGGTGTTCAAATCAAAATAGCTCCCTATTTAAAAAGAGGCCAAATTCAAAAAACCACCACGTGTTAACCTGTGGTTAAAGGACATGATAGGACATACAAAATCCAGGAAAAAACATTTGCTCCCTTTAAAAGTTTTAGGTACAAGATAGAGAGAAAGTGGAGTGGAGTGGTGTTAGGGACCTACTATTGTGTTTAGTTTCTATAGGACTGTTGAAAAAAACAGAAGAATTTAATTGAAAAAAGAGTTAAAACACTAATAGATAATAAAAACTATTCATAGCACTTTCTATACGTAATTAGTTAGTTGACCGGTAAAATTACAATAAAAAGAGTAACTAAAGTTTTACTAAAATAAATTATTATCAGGAACAATTAATAATGATAGTCTATAGTTCTACCAAACCTATAAACGTCAAACTATAATTTCATCGTATTAATACTACATTAATGAATGTATTTGTATGAATAATGAAATTATCTAATTTTATTAAATATGCAAATTATAGTTTTGTAAATTTTTTACTTTATGTCAAAAAACTGGTAATTACATGATTTTTGTTTAAATAATAACTAAACAATTTATTATAAAAAAAAAATTAAACAATTGAGAAAGGAAGTTTGATTAATTTTGGCAAAAGAAGTGAAATAGTGAGGCCAATATTCATGAAAATTTAGACTTTTTCAGTACTTTATTTAGGTCAAATAAGGAAAAAAATGCTATTTGGTGCCATTTCACCAATGCAATCAAAAATTTTAAAATCTCACTGCAAATCCCTTGTTTTAAACATTTAAATTAAATATTGGTTGAAATTGTGGGGCTGAAAATAGGGCTGACAACTGGGTTGGGCTGAGCAAGGCCAAATCAGCCCGAACTTTACCTGTGTCCGAAGTCAGCCTGTGGTCACCTTGTTTTAAATCATGGGCTTCGGCCGAGATAAGGCTGTCCATACTAAAAAAAAACTTAAAAAAAAGTTTGAATAGTCAAATTTGGGTTGATAATGAACTCAAAAT
>JAOXJP010248020.1:0-22342 GCA_025762735.1 Platanus orientalis
TATATATATATATATATATATATATATATATATATATTGTGCATTTACAAAATATCTGCTCACAACCCATATATTTTAGTCAATATGATTTTGAATCATCTCCAGTTTGAATGGATAGATATCACATGACTACTAATCTATATATAAAATATGGCCTAACAAAGGTGTTTAGGTTAATGCATATGGGTCAAAGATTGGTGTGGTATCTGTCTAGTCAAACTAGAGATGGTGTGAACTCGTTCAATACATCCTTCGTCCTGTATCATGTCTCCTAGGGCTATCAAAGAGCCGAGGTAGCTCGGCTCATTAAGAGTTGAGCCTGAACTTTGATTTAAGCTTTTGTTTATTAAGTGAGCTTGAGTCGAGCTTCACTAAGCTCACAACTCACTAAATGCTCAGTTCATTAAGAGCTTGGTTGAGTTAATAATTTTTTAATGAAATTATATTTATATTAACAGTATAATATTTAAATAAAACACATTAGGCTAATAGACCATTAAGATGTTGGGCAATTTTTTTTTTTTTTTAAATGATTCAAATGCATGGACGAGGCCAGATCCTCTGTGTTGGATGCGGAAATAGGCATGACAATTTGTGTTGGCTTGGGTGTCATGTTAAGTCAGTGTATATGATTATATGAGTCAACCCGAATACACCCATTTATTAATCGTGTTAAGGATATAGGTGGGAGATGTTTGGATGAATGATTGTTTAATCACTTATATCAAAGAATATGGTTTTAATAGATCATCCAAAGCTTTCAGATCATGAGGCCTCATCATGGACAATTGCTACCATAATTGTATATGGATTTTTAGTGGACAATTATTTTTTTTATACGATTTGTACACAGTTGTAAATGACTTTTCAATGAGAATTATTATTTTTTGAATAAATAATACACTTTAGGATATTTATACATTTTTTTAACTAAACTTTTTTACTTGCCCCACTACCAGAAAATCTTGGCCCTGCCCTGATTGCACCTCCATTTGCATATCCATAAGAGCTACTCTACAATGCCTCATCAGCCTAATCCTAGAAGCAAGTTCAAGCCTAGTTATGTGGCACCTACATCGTAAAGAAGAAATTCTCTAGGGGAGCACTCATCCTAGGGAAAATTGATGGAAATGGTCTCTCCATACTAGTAAAGTTTGATCAAGTAAATAAGTATAATGCTTAAACATGTTTGCCAAGTTGAGCCTAACAACCATTCTTTCATTTGAACCTCCTAGGCACCCACCTTGAAGCCAACATTAGGCTTCAACATGTGCGTGTGTAAGCCAAAATTAAGCTTCAACCGGGTTCAAAACAACCAAAAAAAGATGGGAATCCATTCATTCAAGACTATATATGTGTGTGTGTGTGTGTGTGTGTGTGTGTGTGTGCATGCGCACAAAAGCATAAAAATAATGTAAAAAGGGAGGAGCTAAAAGGAGAAAAAAGAAAAATTCAAGAATCAAGAGAGCAAAAGAATGATTCATTAATAACTCTAGCATTTTCCCAAACATCAATAAATGCCTTGAAAAATAATTAAACCTAAAATCCATGATGTTTTTTCCTAAGTCTAATCCCTTCCAGATTTAACTTTCTCGACAATCATGACATGAGCAAAAATGTTCATCATAAGAAATTCAATACAAGATTAGATGTTTGAACAAAAAAAATTAAAAAAGAAGAAGAAATAACATGACTAGGAAAGGGTGTAAGAAAATCCACAAGGACATCATTAGTAAAAACATCCAGTCATGACAAGATCAAATTATTGTAAGGCCCCACTGAAAATTAGAAAAACTAGTTTAGGCACAACAATAATGCAAATCCTAGTCTTAATGAAAACTTGAGAAGGCACTAATGGTAAAAAATGGATAAAAATAAATAAAAACCTAGTCTTGGTGAAAACCTAGAAACACATTAGGGGAAAAAAGGACCTAAAATAAGTAAGCCCTCTCTTGGACAAAACGCGAGGCATGCAAATTCAAGCAAGAGGCAAGATGTGAACACACTTGGCAAATCCAAGCAGAGTTAGAAACCAATGATCTTTGGCAGAAATATTTATGCTTCAAAATAATCATGTCCAAAGATCAAAGCAACTGAAATAAGGCAGACTTCATAGTCATGACAAGATGATTAGTCTTGACATGTGTGATAGTTACTCTAACATGCTTAGCTTAAGACAACTGTTTGAACAAAACTTGATGGGAATCTAGTTCTCAGTAGAACAACATGGATTCCTTTTCCCACTTTTGTATTTTGGCTACAAATCAAAGTCTTGCAAATTTGACATTCATTTGTCTTCAAAGCAACAATATAATAATAATAAAAATCAATAAAGCAATTTCTTTTCCGTGCAATGTGGTATCCTGGAAGTAAAATTATGTGATTACAAATACCCCATGTATATGCATCAGCAGATCAGTGATACAACCTATACCAAAGACAAGTTCCCCATAAGACCTTTCCAGAGGCAAGACTAGCATAAAGCCTCACCAGCGGCAGTCCCAGCATAAGCCTTCATTCAGAGGCAACTCATGTATGTCCAGTCGAGAAGCAAGCCCAACACAAACCCTCTCTAAGAGGCAAAGCATATTCACAAGCCCTCACCAGAGGCAAAGCATCCACAAGTCCTCATTAGAAGCAAAGCATTCCCAAGCTCTCACTAGAGGCAAGCCAATCATAAGTTCTCACCTAGAGGCAAAGCATGAAAACCATATAAGAGGTGGGACCTTGCCAAAACCTTCAACAAGAGGTAAGTCGATCATGGAATGACTTGAGCTCTAAAACTCAACTGACATTTGATAGCACCTAGAGACTGTGGTTGGTCTCCAACACTTAACTGACAGTCTAGTTGAGCTCTAAAACTCAACTGACATTTGATAGCACCTAGAAACTCAGCTGGAATTTGATAGCACGAGACCATTTGGATAAAAGCTCCAAAACTTAGCCAACAAACTGGCTGAGTTTCAAAACTGAAAAAACTCTATACCATTTAGCTGATCTCTAAAATTCAGCTGACATTTGATAACATAGACTATATTGTTGAGCTCCAAAACTCAGTTGACAACTGGTTGAGTTCCAAAACTCAACCAATATGTAGCCATTTGGCTAAGCTTTTAAACTTAGATGCCAACCAAGGTTGAGCTTTAAAAATCAACAATTTTTAAACCATTCAACCAAGCTTTAAAAGTGAGATGACGACCGACAACATCGACCATCTAGTTATGCTCTAAAACTCAGTCGATAGCCTAGCTGAGTTTTAAACTCAGCTGGCAACCGGTTGAGCTCCAAAACTCAATCAACCTTAAACCCTTTGACTAAGCTCTAAAACTCAGCTGATAGCCTAGTTGAGCTCTAAAATTCAATTAATCTTTGACAATTTGGCTGGGGTCTCAAACTCAATAGACACCTGATAACACTAGATCACCAGGTTGAGCTCTAAAACTTAGCTGTGTCAACATGTGATCTCCTGGTTGAGCCCTCAAACTCACTTATTATTGAACATCTGCATAAGCTCTAAAACTCAGCTGACATTTGACATTTGGCTGAGCTGTTAAACTCAGTTGACATTTGGCTTAACTCTAAACTCAGCTGACATCTGTGAGCTCCAAAACTCAACTAACTTTTGAACATTTGGCTAAGCTCTCAAACTCAGCAGACAGTAGACAATTGTAGGTCAAGATCTCAAACTCAACCAATAAATGAAATTCTGGCTGAGTTCTCAAACTCAGCTATCTGACAACCTAATGGCCAAGTTCTCAAACTCAACTAACAATAGCCCCACCTTAGGCTGAGCTGTAAAACTTAATTGATGTTTTTCAATCTAAGGCTAAGCTCTAAAACCTCGCTGACATTTGATCTCAAGACTGGGCTTTAAAACTCAGCTAATAATGCTTCACCTTGGCATGAGACCTCACAGACTCAGCTAACAGTTGACTTCAGAGCTAATCATAATACTCAGCTGACAATATTTTACCTTGATGCAAGTTCATGAACTTAACTTTTGTTTGACATCCCTAATTCTTGAGGACATTAAACGGTTTTGAAAGGATTTACATCCCCAGTGGTTTGTCTTGCCAGACCAAATCTCCATAATACTTCTTTTGCCTTTGTTATACACATACAAGCAATACATGACAAAGAAGAGGCAGTTATCAATACAAAAAATTAATCTAACAGTTCTCACCCCCACTCGGCGACCCATCCAAGTCCAATCCTGGTCATAGACAACATTAGTTCAATTGGGCATGGATACCTTTGTTGTATGTTGTCTAAAAGGTTAGGCCTAAGCCAAAATCTCCTCCTTCACACATGAAATGGGCTTTCTGAAAGTCCATTTCCAATTTTTGGCAATCCAAGACATTTAACATTCATATTCGGGATACCTAGATGTTCCACAATCTAAAAATTTGTGGACAGCTGCACCTCAGTCCCCAAATCCCTTCAACAAAGCCTTCTTTAAGATTTAATTTGAAAGAGGGAAACATACACAAAGCTTGGACGTCTATGATTCCATGATCGGATGAAGAAGTAAAGTTCATAGATGTAATCCCCATGGTATAATACCCTTATTCTAAGGTCAAATTCTGAGCTGGAGTACTAGATCATCTGTTTTTTGGGCGATAGACCATGGGAATAGCATACAATTGGATAGACTAGATCATGAAATTAACCTCCAAAATTTTCCAGCAATTAAGCTTCCCCAAAAAAGCCCTCGGCAAGTCAAAATACAACTACTCAAATCCCCATAGCCGTGTAACACCAAATTTCGTTTCCAAAATTTTCTGTGTTCAAAATTACCCATCTGATTCTGTCAAATGGTTTATTATATTATGTGTGGGGAACTATCTCTCCAATCCCAAAATTGAGATTATTAATTACAGCATTCTTTGTTGGAGAAGGAGACACACCTTTGATTAAAACTACTTGCGGCAGTAAACTAATCACTAAAAACACCAAAGAACATGAAAAGAAAGTATAAAGAATCTATTTTTATTAATGTGCTATTGTAGCATGATACAACACTAGGAAATTGAGAATTATGGTGAAAGCTTAAGTAGGGGAGCACTTAAGCCATGGAATTCAAGGAAGTGACGACAGGTGTGATGTGGCGGGCATGCCACGACTGTTGTCGTTTGTTTGAGATACTAGTTTGGGCAAAGTTCATGTGTAGGTTTTGTCATCTTGGCCAACTATGTGTCAGAATTTTCATACTGATGCAAATCAGTATGATACACAAGGTGAAGGACATTGTCAGAGCAAGATCTAAAAACCTCATGGGTGAGGTATGAAAGTCCAAGCAATTGGCATAAGTGATTTTGAACATCGGTGAGGATGTTCGTGTTGGGGTGTGGAGATTGATGCAGAAGAAGCCCAGGCATAGAGTGACAATCTGGACTAAGCAAACCAAAATAAGTGGATCAGTCAGACAATGTTTGGGTCTACAGAGAAAGATGCCAAAGACAAAGTTGACCTATCCACACATTTTTGGCAAACGGATCTGGCTCGGACTGAGCCGACCATTGTGTGGATCGGTCCCGCAACGGGAAAATGCTAGGAACAATTTTAGAAGGTCTGTGAGAGAGTGAGATTCCTTTCTAGGTCAACCTTTAATTCTATATGAGGTTGTTATGGTCGTATAGGGTTATGACATGAGGTTTGTACTTGAGTGAAGGGGTTGTTTCAAAGTAAGAGAATGGTTTCTTCCTCAGCTTGTGAGAGAAGAGGTTAGAGAAAGGTTTTCATCTTAGAGTTTTGTGCTGGGATAAAGTAAGAGAAAAGGTGAGCAAGAAAGCTTCTAATCTACCATTATAGTGAAATTGTTTGTGTGGCTCTATGGTTTTTCCCCAGTTTTGGAGTTTTCCACATAAATCTTTATGTTGTGGTTTCTTATTTATTTCCTTGTAATTCCGCGTTTATTATTGCATCCCACGGAACTCCCATAAAGAAGGGTTTCGATCCTAACAACTGGTATCAGAGCTGAGGCTCGGAAATACAGTTTCACGGTTGGTGGTTTGTTAAAGCCAAGGTTTACAATTTGGAAGAATTATTGGTTTAAGTGGGAGCAATGGGATCAATGAGAAATGAATCCACAAGATTTTCTATTGAGAAGTTCAATGGTGTGAATTTCGCATATTGAAAGATGTAGACAGAGGATGTACTCTATCATAAAAATATCTATCAACCGCTTAGAAGAAAAGTGAAAAAGCTTGCGACAATGTTAGATGTTGATTGGGAGGTACTTGACAGAAGAGCCCCTAGGTATGATTCACCTCTATATCGTCGTCAATTGCTTTTAATATTTCCAAGGAAAAAACCATGAAAGATCTCATAGTTGCATTGTCTTAGATGAATTAACTATCAGTGTCAAATAAGGTGTTTCTGATGAAGATGCTATTTAACATGAAGATGGGTGAGGGCGGAGGTGTGGTTAAAATTTTGAACGAGTTCAACACAGTTACCTGTCAGTTTTCTTCAATAGACATCAACTTCGAGGATGAAGTTAGGGTCTTGGTGTTGTTGTCTTCTTTGCTAGAGAGTTGTGATGGTTTAGTGATGGCCTTGAGCAATTCCTTGGGTTCTGACACACTGAAGTTTGATGATGTGGAGTGTGTTATACTCAGCGAGGAGATTTGAAGGAAATCCATAGGGGATTCATCAGTGACTGGGAGTGCTTTGAATGTGAAAGGAAGAAGAAGGTCGTTGGTGATGGAATCTGAGAGTAGTAAGTCTAAATCCGGAAGAAAATGTGGGGTAATGTTTTTAACGCAAGAAGTTTGGCTACATAAAGAGGAATTGTCTGAAACGTGCTAACAAGAACAAGGGTGATTGTCTCAGTGATAGTGTTGCGGCAATGGCAGCACAAAAGAAAGAGGAATAAAAGGAATATCTTGGAGATGCTTTCAAGGTCTCCAAAGGTATGGACACTATTTCTCATGATGAATGGATATTAAATTTAAGTTGTTATATTATATATGCTCTAAGAAAGAATATTTTAATTCGTTTAAGGACGAGAAGATAGGATTTATGTCTCTTGATGATGGCTCTAGATGTGACGTCATAGGTGTTAGAACGGTAAAGATTAAGATGTTTGATGGAGTGGTTTGTACTTTAGGTGGTGTGTGTCCCAAAAATCCAAAGGAATTTAATTTCCTAGTCCGAACGGATTACATGGGGTGTAGGTATTTAGTTACAGGTGGAGCCATAAAAATCACACAAGGCTGCTTGATCCTGATGAAGGGAGAAATGTGTTAGGATAGATTGTATCGTCTGAGTGGAAGTATGGTATCAAGTAGTATTCCTTTAACCTCGATGGGTAACCGAAAACAAAGTACATTGAATAATTAGCGTTGGTACATGGTCTCTTTTGTCGATGTTGCAAAGGGAAGTGTTACGGGTTTTCAGGTGGTAGTCGATGGTGGGGAGGTTCTTGTGTTTAGGGAGGATGAATCAAGGTCTCTTTCTAGAGTTGACTACCTGAGTAGACTCGAGACAGCTACATATATGGTATGTCCGTGATTAAGTCGGATGGTGTCAGGATCTAATTGACTTGATGGGGTGTTTAGCGGTAAGCCACAAAATTGTTTGCTATGTTTGCAAACGGGTTATCTCATGTTTAGTGGAGCTGCATTTTAGGTATATGGTGCAGAGTTCAATAAGAAGGACAAGTGTGGCTTTATCTCCAAGGTGAGTTCTGGGGTGAGTGTCAAAAGTTGAGTGTGGTGCACATGTCGCAAGGTTGATGTCTTGACAAACATGCAAATGAAGGCAAGATTCAACAGGAAGTCTTTAAGGGGTTGAGGTTAAAGTCAATGTGAAGATTGTTACGGGTGTCTTTCTGTTCGGCCGGAAAGGTCAGAAGAGATTAAGGTTAGGGGCATAATTTAAAGACAGAGAGTTGTAGAAGGTCACAGAATGGAAGAGGTCCTGTCACACGATTGCAGTAGGTAGTCACCATGGAAGATCCATTAGTCTCTAAGTGGAAGATTGTTAGGGTGTAGAGACTAATGCAGAAGAGGCCTAGGAACAGTGACAGTCCGGACTAAGCCAACCAAAATAGGTGGATCAATCTGACAGTGTTTGGGTCTACAAAAAAAATGCCAGAGACAAAGTGGACCAATTTGCACGTTTTTGGTGGACCACCGTTTTGTGCGGATTGGTTTGGCAATAGGAAAATGTTGGGAACAGTTTTAGAAGGTCAATGAGAGAGTGGGATTCCTCTCTAGGCCGACCTCTAAGTTCTATATAAGGTTGCTATGGTCGTCTAGGGTTATGAGATAAGGTCTATAACTGAATGAAAGGACTCTAAGGTTTTCTCCTTTAAAGGAATTGCTTTAAGGTAAGAGAACGGAATCTTCCTCAGGTTGTGAGAGAAGAGGTTAGAGAAAGGTTTTGTCTTAGGGTTTTGGACTGGGATAGAGTGTGAAAAGGAAGGTGAGTGAGAAAGCTTGTAATCTTCCATTATAGTGAAGTTGTTTATGTGTGGCTCCGTGGTTTTTTTCCAGTTTTGGGGTTTTCCACATAAATCTTTATGTTGTGGTTTTTTGTTTGTTTGCTTGTGATTCCTCCGCATTTATTATTGCAACCCAAGGAACTCACATCAAGAAGAGTTTCGATCCTAACAGTTGGCCACAGGATTAGGAAGTTCAACAGATTGAGTTCAAAGACAGGTAAGGTCGGAAGACCTCTAAGCAAAAGTGTGTCAATGAAGTGACAACTTCATTGGTGCAAGTCAATATGGGTTAATAGTCGTATTGACAGTCTACAGAGTGGTGAGTCCGAGAAGCCGATTGGTTTGCTATACAACGAGTACAGTGTTTGGAATGGGACAAGCATTTAGAAGATTGTATGTCAAGTTAGGAAGCCAATCAAAATGAGAAGTCCTCGGAGGAGGCAATGCACAACAAAGTGCATAATGACAGTTTTGAGCAACGGATGAGGTTGTTGGCCGTGGAACATCTAGGATATTGGGAATGCAACTTGGTTGGACAAATGATGTGATATTACATGTATGGGACTGTGTAAAAGTTTGTGTCAGAATTAATGGCAATTTGGCGTGAACGAGTCAAAATGGGACGAGTTCCCTAGATTTTTTTAATGGGAGCATCAATACTACATTGCATTACGGTTGAATTGTGAGCCACACCTTGAGAGCTGCATGGATTAGAGCTCTCAGAGGAGAGATCCGTTACTTGACAAATGGAGTCGTAAGCCTGGTTCACAAGAGCTAAGTGATAGGGTGTCTTATACGAGAAGCGGTCAAAGGATTTTGCCTTGGGAGCAAGGCAAAATTAGGCTAATCTCGAGGGCAAGGCGAAGTTTGGGTTGGGTTTGTTCGTTGGTTGAGCCATGTTCAGAGTAGTCAAAAGTCACAAATGTCTCAAGATTCAATGCATGTTGCTTGTTGGGTCAAGCAAGGGTTCATACATGGACGTGTATGCAACAGAACGCATACAACATTGAGAGTACCATGAAGACTAGGATCGGTCGAGAAGTAGGCAGTGTATAGAGTTTCTAAACCGAGTTTAGTGTGGTATTGAGCAATGATTGGGGATAATCAAAGCACAAGGGATGGGTGTGTAAGCTGAAGGTAGGCACTTGATTTTGTGTTGATGAGAGCACCAACCAGAAAAGTGGGGGAGGATGTCATGGACAAGTCTTTTGGCATGCATGACCACGACGGCCTTGGGTGTTGGCACAATAGCAGCGATTCTCGAATTGGGAACATCAGGGGAGTTGCTTTCCACACTGGTATCAACATTCCTAGAAGGGTTAGAAGTTTCATTCATATCAGATTTGGTTGTATACAAGCACCAACAACAAAAATAAGACTAAACCAGAAATCAGTACTCTTCAATAATATCAAACCAGCAAGGACCACAGCCTTTTAATGCACACCCACAGTTCCAAACGGCTACACAGCCCTAGCACAACAACCTGTTAATCCACACCAACAATTCACACAGCTACACAACCCTAGATCTAACAGATTAAGACTTCCACAAGGCTACATAAGCTATATAACAAGCCCAGACCCCTTGAAACATCAACCACGGCTCAATCAAGAGAGCCAAGAGTCTTCCACATACACAAAACATACTCCACATCCTCCATATCACCCATCATTAGATTTGATCACCACAGGAATATTTTTTGAATAAAAAAAATCGCACTGTAGAGGGAAACAAGGGCCAAGCGATAAAATAGGTGTAGAAAACTTCACACTAACACTTTGATTCGTATCCAAAACACATGAAACAAGAAGCCACATATTCTCCACACAAAAAAAAAGATCCTTCCATTGCCAAAAAAATCTCCACCTAATTAGCTCAATCAGTTTTCTGCGATTTAAGGTTTTTAATTTTTTTGAAAAAAAAAACTCGAAAAATGCTTCCACTGATCTGAAAAATTCAAAAAAAAAAAAAAAATGATTGTAAATTAGGATAAATCATTATGGAACTACCCCTAAAAGATTTAGGTTCTAACACTGTACGGCCCTACTGAGGTTAGCAATGGTTTTTATTGTTCTTTGTGGTTTTGTCAATGCTGATCGATCATCGAGATGCTCTGATACTAACTTGAATCATGCACTTGTGATAAAGATGGAGAACAAAAAAGAAGAAAGAGAAGAAAAGAAGAGAGAAAGGAGACAGGTTTTAGTGAGAATCGTGTGTAGAGTATCCACTCTACAGCACTAAAAAATATTATTTATACTCTGATGATATACCGTCTATAATATGTAAATGGTATGTATAATTGTATACAATGACATAGATAGAAATACGCTTATGTAATGTATACTTGTATTCTTCTACGGATTTTTAAATTCAACTGTATGGTTTTCCTAACAATCTTCAAAATGAAGAGACGATTTAAAGACTGGCTATGAAACTTGGTTCCTTCAGCTCATGGGAAAAAGGAGATCAAATGCGTGAAGGACCATAAGTCCGACTCAGAGTAAGCTTGAACATCTGAAAACCCATCAAACCGTGCCTCCTAGTTAGACAACATGGTGAGACAGATCAACTAGTACATCTCAAGTATGAGCACCTGCCAATGCACTGTTATTTTTGTGGAATCATCGGACACGGTGATAAATAATGTACAAAGAAATTCAAAAGTTGGACAAACGGTGAAAAGGTGGACAAAATCTAAGCCGGAGGCCCATACAGACACCACTTGTGGATTACAACTCCATAGAGATGAGAAATGACGAAGTGGCTATACCGTCTAGTGGATAACCAATTTCTCAAGGCCATCCACAGAGGAGAGCCATCCAGATTAAGCCTCACTAGCAGAACCGCCCCCTGTTTCTCCAACACAGGCTCCCATAGAAAATTAAGTGAAGCCAAATAAGCAGGAACATATCTATCCTACCAATGTCTGTTCAGAATGACCACTCTAGAGTTGTTCCATATGCCTCGGCCTCAGGTGTGGGGACGAAACAACTAACATCGCCAGTGACGGAGGTTCAATGGACGACGCAACTCATGGCATCCCAATAGGATACATTGGTGCAATAGGAGAAGTTGTTGGCATCATCCTACCAATCTCTGATAGCAAATCTTGGAAACACTCAGATACTATCAGAATGCCAACCGATGCACTGCATGCGTGCAGCAGAGTGCTAAACTGAGACAATTGAATCAGAATATCAAAGTAGAATTAATGTAGTTGGATGACTTGGCACCAACTTCATCACAAGTGGCTTAACTCTATCAATCAACCCTCCCTACAACTCTTCCAACCATATCAACCACCGAAATCGCCATAGACCCACCAACTCTCTGCCATACCAACCTAATCATCCAAAACAAGCCAACTAGGACAGTGATGACAATCCAAACAACCCAAAACAGTGGGTCCCTCCAAATCCTAACCACCTCTAACAACCAAATAAATCATCATTCATCTACCCTTAAAGGTAAACTGATAATCCCAAATAACCCAACCCTCCAACAACTAACCCAACGGACCCCACAACTTGAAGCCATAGACCAAGGGGATTGATTATCTGGGAAGGCCTAAACCAATGGATCAATCCAGAACAGTCACCTAGTGCCATGCAGCCACTTAACCCGTTGAATTCTATCCAAGGAAATCCCTCACCATAGCTCATAATGGAACAGTGACCACTTCCCACACCCAGGTTCAACCTCTGGATCAGAACTGCAACTTAACAAATCATCAAGAAGCTCCACCTATGTCGGAAGCAGTGGTATTGGCATGTGGGTCTCATAACCCTAAAAAAGTTGCCTGTGCATGCAAGAAGAAACACACCAAGGAAGATGCTATGGATGTGGACAGTACCCCAGTGAGCTTGGAAAAGCAGTAAAAAAGGAACTGTGAGGATGGCGATGGAGTTACTCATGATGGATCTCAGGAAAAGCCAAGACACAATAATGAGGTAACCCTCTACCGCCAACTCCTCATTCAAATGTGTATACATTCCCACAAACAACATTTTTTCAACAAAACCCTTCGCGGATGGATCTGCCAAACCCAACACCGGGCTATCCCTCTTAGGGCAGACACACTAACTAACCAACAATTAAGCTCAAAACAAGTACTCAAGCCTGGATCCTAAATATTACATACAAAAGGCTTGCTGATTACAACCCATACTCAGTGTCGCCCATTCAATCCTAGGCCTTGTTGCACCACAAAACAATGAACAAAATGTAAACTCTCCAATTCTCTCCACTGAAAGAACCCTCATAAACCAAACCAACAATCAAGGTTCAATAGCTGTCCCACAACAACCACTGGAAGATAAATGAGGCGCTTTGCTCGTGGAACCGTCAAGGACTCGGAAACCACTCGACAGTCACACGTTAAAAGAGCACATTCGCTCTCATGAATTTGGGTTGTCGTGGACCTCAGTTTACTTGGTCAAACCGACAATGCTCTGGCAATTTTATCCAGGAAAGGCTTAATAGAGGGGCTTGTGATCTAGAATGGCATACTCTATTTCCCTCTAGCTTCATTCAAAATCTTCCGGGGGTGGGTTCTAACCATATGGCTTTCTCCCTTCAAACGAATTTTCCCAAGAAGTTTTCCCCAAGCCCATTCCGGTTCAAATGGATGTGGACCACTCACCAAAGCTTTGATGATCTTCTTGATTCTTCATGGAAGATTCTCCCGACATACCTCAAATTGATGTAGTGAACAAGCTTCAAAAACTCACTCCCACCCTCCAACACTGGAACAAGCACATGTTAGGTAGGGTTCAAAAGAGGATAGCCACTTTAAATTCCTTCACAAACTACCTTGGAATAGTCACTTTCATCAACAAATTTCTACTCTACCCATTGAACTTGATGAAACTTTGAAGAAAAAGAAAATTCTATGGCCTCAGAAGTCAATAAACAAATGGCTTCAATGGGGTGATCGTAACACGAAGTTCTTTCACTTATCTGTTGTGGGTCGATGCCAATGCAACTATATCCATGCTCTCCAGGATTCTTTGGGTCATTGATTACACCAGCCACAAGGAATCTCCCTGCTCCTCTGGCAGTATTACCTTCACCTGTTCTCATCAACCCATCCAAACCCTAACAAGATCAAACAAGTGGTGGAGAACATCTACACAACAGACTATCTGTTTCTTCTCAAAGGCTTCTCGAGACTCCTATTACTGATGAGGAGATCAAGGCAGCAGTTTTTGATATGGGTAGTTTAAAAGCCTTGGGCCCTGATGGATGATACCAAGCAGGCTTCTATTAGAAATATTGGGACAAGGTGGGGCCTCACGTTATCCGATGGGTCAAAAGATTCTTTGAAGGGAATTTGAACCTTCAACCTGTCAATAAGACCTTTCTTGTTCTCATTCCCAAAAGACAGAATCCTTGCAAGGTTGAACATTTCAGGCCAATCAACCTTTACAATGTAGTGTACAAAGCTATTGCGAAGGTGCTTGCCAACCGCCTTAAAAATGTTATGCCTGATATAATATCCCAATCTCAGAGCGTTTTCATCAAGGGTCGGAAAATTACAGATAACATTCTAATCTTACATGAGATTGTCGACCACATGAAAAAGCTCCGATCAGGTCCCCCTCTCACGGTTGTAAAGTTGGGCATGAGTAAGGCATACAACAAGGTTGAATGGAGCTCCATCATTGGCATTATGGAAAAAAATGGGGGCTACAACCAACAATGGAGGAATTGGATTTATAATTGTATGTCCTCAGCATCCTTTCAAATCTTATTAAATGGCAGCACCAGTCTTTCCTTCAATGCCACACGCGGTCCCGCTCTCCCTTCTTCTATTCTTAATTTGTGCTGAAGGCTTGTCTCCTCTTTTTTCAGCTCATGAAGAGTCAGATTCTTTTCCATGGATCAAGCTCCAAAAAAGTACTCCTCAAATTTCCCATTTACTATTTGCCAATGACTCCTATTCTTTTAGCAAAGCTAATACTCAAGGGGCCATCACAACTAAGAACATTCTTTTGGAATACGCTGAGGTATCTGGTGAGCTTCCAAACCTGGAAAAGTCATAAATCATATTTAGCCAGCAAAACCCCTACAATTAGGAGCCAAGTTACCTAACTTATGGGGATTCAAGAGGTAACCAGCCTGAGAAAATATCTAGGCTTCCTTCTACCTTTGGAAGAAGTAAACAGGTTGTTTAGCTACCTTGAGTAATGCAGGGGTATGGGATAGGGTTCTTCTATAGTGGACAAAACAGAGAATAAAACCAGGAAGGTTCAAATTTTGGCCAGGGGTATTCCTGTAAATTCTGCCTATAATATGTAAAATGACAAAATTGCCCCTGGTAACACATCAAAATTTTCTCAGATTTTACAGGGTGATTCTGACATATATCAAGGATCTATGTTTAAAATTTCATAAATTTAAGAGAAATATTCAATTTCAAAGTTTCTTGTGTAGGTTTAAAACATGAAATCCTTAAATCAGATGGGGTAATCTCCTAATTAAACCAAGAATTCAAAGGGGTTTTGAATAGGAGTTGAGGGGTTTGATGGATGATGGTTAGGGGAACAAAACCCCTCAAATAGATTGAGAGAAAAGGGAGCCTAGGGAGAGTAAATTTCTCTAGTTTATGAACCCAGACTTTTCTTAAGGAAGAAACAAAGAGACTAAAGAAGAAATAATAAGGTTACAGAAATCAGCAAAGTTCAAGTGGATTTTAGTGATTAGTAGGGAGAACCAACAGAGTAAGAAACCCTGGAAGAAAAAACATAATCAAATACCTTCTGTTAGGAGGTGCGATTTCACCTTTAGAACAACCCATAAACCCAACTGTGAGCTCTTGCTAGGTACTATCAGTCAACAAAACCCAACAGCAGCTTGATCTTTGTAAGATGAAGATTAATCCACTTGACAGGATCCCTTGAAGCTCTGCACAAAATATTGATTAAAGGAGGGGAAAAAAAAAGAAGAATATGAATAAGAAGAAGAATAGAAGAAGGGTAAGGTTGAAGGAAGAGGATGAGGGATTCATGGGTTGGGAGAAGAGAAAGACAAGGGAAAGAGAGAGATGAGGTCGACAAGAAAGAAAGAGGGGAGAGAAAACCACTCGTGGGTCCAACCAAAACTTTATACAATTCAAAATTCTTCAATGTCCCATACAAGTCAAGACCTCTTTTATAGACCCTAACACCCAAACAAATAGAATTTTCTATTTTATGAAACGTAACTAACCTCGAAGACTTCTAATAAGTGGACTTGCCTAAAACTAACCAATAAAAACCTCTAGTAAAAAGGGCTATCAACCAGCTTATCTTGTGGGTCCCACACATATGGTTTGATGACACTACAAGACAGAACCGGCTAGTTGTCGACCTAGACTACTTTCCCATTTTACCCTTGACTAACTTGCCTTATTACAATAGGATTCAACTAAAAAATCAAAAAACGTTGGCACGGAAAGCCTTATTTTTATATCCTAAACACTAGAAACAAAAAACACTCTTGATTACCCAACTCCATTCTTGGGCCTCTCTTTGGGAATGGGCTTCCAAAGTGGGGGTAGCTTTTGTCTAGCCAATCAAGTGATGTTGCATCATTGAGGACCGCATCTCCAATCATATTCAAGGATGGAAAGCTAAGTTTCTCTCCCTTGCAAGGAAGGAAACTCTCCTTAAGTCTATTGTTGCGGCAATCCCCTCCTACACAATATCATGTTTTTTACTCCCTAAGAAACTTTGCAACCTCATTAAAAAGTGGCAATGAGGCTTCTGGTGGAGCCAGCAGGCAAAGGAAAGACATATTCATTGGGTGAGCTTAGAAAGACCAAGAAGGATGGGATCTGGGCTTTAGAGACCTCTATTTGTCCAATCTTTCACTCTTGGCTAAGGAGGGTTGGCGGTTGTTAACAAACCCAAGCTCTTTATGGGCAAGATTGGTGAAGTCCATTTACTTCCCGGACTGCAATTTCATGAAGGCCACACTAAAGCCTTGGTGTTCGTGGGGTTGGAGAAGTATTATCGAAGGCAGAGATATCCTATCAAAAGAACTGATTTTCCAGGTCAGGAGTGGGGAATCAATTCAAATATGGGATGACCCTTGGATTCCATCCCTTCCAAACTTCAAACTCTATTCACAAAAGCTTCTTAATTGCCCCATTTCTATGTTGTTGGAGCAGCTCATTAAAAGACCAAATCTGAGCTGGGATTTATCCCCTATTGCTCCCTTTCTCTCCCCCAGGAACTCCAAGCCATTTTAGCTATCCCTCTCAGCCAAGGTCTTGAGGTTGATTCCTCTATTTGGGTGCCACTCCTATAGGATCTTTTATGGTTAAATCTGCCTATGGCCTAGGTTCCTCCCCCCCGTCAAGTCCAAATGCGACCCTCAACTCCATCAACCCCCATAATAATCACCCTTGGCATTTGATCCCACACCTTCCTATGCTGCCAAAGATAAGAATACTTCCACTGGAAAGCAGCCAAAAGTGCTCTCCCAGTACTGGAAAATAATCCCATATCATTCCACAAGCCAATCCCCTGTGCCAGCACTGCAAGGCTAGCCATGAGTTGGTGGCTCCCTATCTTTTCACCTGCCATGGTCCCAAATGGTTTGGGATTTTGTAGAATAATCGTGGAACGTTTCAGTGGGTCACCACCCTGAACTCCTGTCTCAGTTTGAAGAATGGCACCAACTGAAACATGTCTCATCGGAACATAGAACTCATTACCTGCAGTTGATGCCTCTAATTTGTTGAGCTATCTGCAAGGACAGAAACGAAGTTGTCTTTAGAAATTCCCTATTGGACTATTCTAACCCAGTGGCCACTTCATGCAGGATGCTCACAGAGGTTCCGGCCATTGAATGGAGCTGCCCACTGGAAATGAACCAATCTTTTTACAGTAGTGATCTTTTTGCAGGTTGACACCCCCCTGACGTGGTTACAATCAGTGTAGAAGTGGCGTGTCCTCTATCTGGTCAGTTTGTCAGTCTGGCCTTGCTGGCTTTTGATATCAATGGAACTATCGTCTAAAGCTCCACTGCCCCCCTTTTGAAGCTGAGATGCTTGCGGTTTTTCATGGAGTCCAGTTGGCCTTTCGGCTTAACATCAATAGAGTGGTGATTGAGAGTGATTCTCTTAATGTGGTCAATGCTCTCAGTGGTTCAACAAGCGACTGTCCATAGCGGGATCGACATCTACTCATGTCTTGTAAACAGGGCAGCATCTAGTCTGGGTGGGTTTCTGTTCTTTTGTTTTTGTGTCGCACGTTTGCTAAATGTTACGGTGCATAACCTGGCCCAGGAGGCTTTATGTAGGCCAGACTTGGATGTTTCGTATATTATTTTTTGAGGCCTTTAATGAAGTTTCTTTATCAAAAAAGTCTTCTAAATGGACGTGATAGATCATTATAGAATGTTAAGAATGATGAGGCCTTCAATGGTTCAGGGCAGCACCATCATAAGTATAGTAGTATAGCATGGTAACCTGAGTATCAAATCATCCCGAGTCTTAGAAAGAAGTCATGCTAGTACCAAATCAGTACGCAACACAATGCCTGAAAAGGGTATTAATTGTAAATAAAAATTTAGTAGCACTAAATGAATAAATCAGAACAATAATCTACTAGACAGAAGTATTTGTGTAAGTTAAAAGTATCCTGTGGGCCAGTAAACAACAGGACCAAACAATTTGTAGCCATCTTAAAACCTAGAAAAACAATCAAACCATCTGATTTGGCACTTCATAAACCAAATCAAGATACCATTTCCTGAAACAGTGAGATAACATCACGAGATCAGAAAGTTGTAAACCTGAGAAGAAAAAAACCTCAACCAGAGGAACCAAAAACTAAGTGGATCAGTCATATAAGCTGTTCAAGTCCTTAAAAAACACAAAACAAATCCAGTCAAGTTGATGTAGAGCAGCCAAGAGAGAACCCTGATTTCTTTTGGGAACTTAGGGTTTAACCTTGAGTAGTTCAGAATCAGAGGAAGGATTTAAAAAATAAGGTCAACTAGTGTTGCATTATTGGGTGGTGAGATTGAAACAACATGAGCATATAGTGTTAAGGGGGTATCTTCAGAGTTTTCGACATGAATGAAAAGAAAAATTGAGAACTCAGGGCCTAGACATCACTATAAATGGTAAAATTGAGCTTCAATATTAGTCAGTAATTTGGGATTTACTATTAGTAGAACAGAAATCTACTATAAATACTAAATGAAAATTAATATAAGTACCTAAATTTAATGTTGTTAAAATCAGTAATATTTGTGTAAGGATTTTGGGTTTAAAGGCCTAAAATGAAATAGAGAAACAAAGATATAGAATTGAGAGAGAGAGAGACCAATGATGGTTTTAGATTTCACCACAAAATAAATAATAAAGACCATGTCATCTACAAGGTTCACATTACTGGTAAGTCTATTGTAGATTGGTGCAAGTCCCATCAGGTGAAGACGATTTGAACCAATATGGTTGAGCCCTAACACTTGTTGGTGTGTGCAAGGATCACGGCCTTAATATGTGATAGTGTGCATCCCAAGGGAAGCACATTGATTCGAGAAAGACAACAAAAGCCATTTACACTATATCCTTATTGATGTGAACATTAGGGGACATGGGTCATGGTGGGGTTCACACATGAGAAGACACATGGAGGAACATCTTTGGGACACATGATGGAGTCTTTATTGAGTTAGTTTACTGTTTTAGTTAATAGTCTATGAATTATTATAGTTTAGGACATGGAGGTCATTTTAATTTTTGTTTTTGGGTATTTGTGTAATAAGGCATTATTGGCAATGATATTTTAATAATATTAGAGAGTCAATAAGTCAAAATGGGGCCCTCTAAGAGTGCTGGACGAAATTCTCTAGAAGGGCCTAATTTTTGTTGTTTTTGGTTTTAGAAAGTGAAGTTTTTAGTAGTTTTGACTTTAAGAAAGTCTTAGGTAGCAAGTAAGCTAATAATTTAGGAGTTTCTAAGTTGGTTTCTTATTATTTTTCATGAGTTTGTGAGCCTATATATGGAATACACATTTTTGTACTTAGCATGATTGAATGAAAAATAAATAAATAAATAGTTGTTTTCTTGCTCCCTATGAGTGAAACTACTTCTCTTCTTCAAGCTTAAGGAGTATTCAAGTCCTTGGTGCATAAAGCATGACTTGGTTGGTGATTTCCAAGTTTGAGGTTGGCGATTTCCTCAAGGTACATCCTATCTTCTCCTCTTCTCTTCTTCTATTTTATCTTCTTTCTACTTTATTTCTTTTTCTTCTATCTCTCCCTCTCTTCTTATTTATCTTCTTCTTTTTGAACCCCCATTAACAAAGCTTCAAAATTTTTAAAATTCTTTAATTTTATCTATCAAAACTTATCAATATTTCATTAAATTTTAACTATAGAACCCTTGAACACATCAGACAGTATCCTAAAAATTTCAGAATTTAGTGTCATGTCAGAGGGGTATTTTGGTAATTTTTTAACTTTCTACCCAAAATTATAGAAATACCCTTTTGGGTCTTTTTCCCTTATTTTCTTCTTTTCTATTCCTTTTCATTCTAACATCTATTCTACCATTCTATTTCTTAATTTCCCATATTTTTTGGCTACTTTATTACTTTAAAATTCAATTATTGAATTATTTTGCTTCCGCAATTCGATTCTCATAATTGTTTGAGCCTCTTGGAATTATTCTACATCAATTTTTGGTATCTCTCTCTTACATCAACCCTGCTCCAATGTATGAAAAAAAATTAACCAAACCTAATGTACATCAAGGTGTGTTGCCGGCCCCTAGTTGAACCTGTCTCTATTTGTTAAGGAGTGGTTTTATGCAAGAGAGAACACCACCTGATGGGTCGCCCAAGGGTTATAGACACCCTTGTGGAAGGATTCGATCAATGGTGTGGTGATTAGAGAATGGTGGTATGAAGAATCGATGGAGGTTATGGAAAATTGTAGAAACATTCTTTATAAGAAGAAGATGAATGGCCAACAGAAGAAGGAATGGAAGAAGGAAGATATGTGGAGAATAGAAGTAAGAGAAGATGAAAGATTGAAGAGAGAAGAGGAAGAAGACATGCCCACTCGTGGGTTTCAAAACCAAGTTATTATTCACGTCAAAAACTGCCTAAATTGTTACAATGTGTAAGGTTTTAAACCCTCTTCATAAAATTATCCTTAAGTGTCCAAAATACCCCCCTAAAGTAGTCACACGACCAATAATAATTCTCCCTTGTTTAGCCTTAAAATAAATAACCTAAAGTACCATAAATACCCTTAAACACTACTACCCATTAACCCACTAATCTATGGTTGTTAAAAGTCTTATTACATGATAAAATTTAAAATAAAAAGACCCTAAAACATTTAATTACCATGGACACCTGTCCACTTTCTTTGTTCTTTGATAGAGCTTTGGCTTAGGCTTCCAAATAGGGTGGTCCTTCTCCAAGTAATGTAGAGCAGCTGCATCAACTACCCCTCTCTTGGAAAACTCAACTCCGTTGAGTTGGGGTGGAGGTCCTAAAATGTCGTCATCTCCTGGAATCCGATGGAGAATAATAGAACCTACAGTCTTCTTGAGATTCACCCCTAGTGCATCTTTGAAAGGAATCACGGTGATCTTCTCTCTGCCCTACTAGAAGGAGTAGGTGTTCTTGAAATCAAAGTGTTGCGTCTTCTTGTCATTAAGCCATAGACGCCCAAGTAATATGTGACACACTTTCAAAGGTAGTACATCATACATCACCTGATCAGTAAATCCCCCCAAAGAATAAGTAACAAGGCATTTCTCCTTAACTGACAAGTTCGTGTTGTTAACCCATGCTACTTTATAAGGTGAGGGATGTGGCTCTACTTTCAGATCAAGCTTCTTACAAGTCTCATCAAACACAACATTAGTGCAACTACCACTATTAATCACAAGAGAACACAATTGGTTGTTGCACTTAACGAAAAGACTGCTATGCCACCAATCCTCAATATCCTTGACCTCCCTAGTGGCCAAGACCGGGCGCAATACACACACTGGCCTCTCCTGCTAGTCCTGACACTGTTGTTCAAGATTTGTCTTTGCCTCTAAAAACATCTCCTCGGTCAAAATATACACCTCTACATCCTCAGATATAGGTTGTTTGTCTACGATCCCAACAACTCGTTGAGGACACTGTGTTTGACTGTAGCTAATGCTACCACACTAGAAACAACCTGCATTGTTCTTATGAGGAGAACCCCCTGATCTGCGAGCTCTGTAAGGTGAGATGAACTTATTGGGCTAGCTTGTAACTACTGACGCCCCATTAGGCTGGGATCTAGGAATTGTATAGCTTAATGTTGCTCCTGGAGCCTAAGATTGCAAGCAGGAAGAACTATCAAGAAAATACTATCTTTGTTGGATTCCCTTCAAGTGATCTTTCGTAGTGTATGCTACATGAATGGCATCAGCAAGAGTAGTGAGGCAAGTAGAACACAGATTTGTCGTAATCTAAAGACGCAAACCACGCATGTAAATAGCAATCATGAGATCATCATCCCAATGAGTCCACAAATGTACAACTAAATGATGGAAGCGACTAGTAGATTCCTCCACAGTAGAGGAACCCTATTGGATCTGTGTAAGCTGAAGATGGGTCTCTGTCTGGCTCCTAAAATCTTAAACCTACACCTCATAGTTTCTCTCAAATCATTCCAATGTTTGAAAGTATCCAAAGACCTATGATCCTCTTTGTAGTTATCCCACCACATTCTGGTTGTCCCATTTAGCTTCGCCTCACCAATTTCAATCTCCTACCTTCTGAAATACTATGGAAATCAAAGAAAAACTCCACGTTGTGTAACCAATCCAAAAACACATCTGTATCACCATCACCATAAAAATCTGGCACCTCCAATATCACATTATGTCCAATGGC
>JAOXJP010248030.1:0-22340 GCA_025762735.1 Platanus orientalis
CAACTAAAAACCGAAAATTAAACTAACCATGACATTATTGGCCTTATTACATTAAAAAAAAAAAAAAAACTCTTAAAACAGAAAAACCGAAATTACTAGACACATCCATAGAGGACTATCCATGGTCATCGAATTTCTTCTTCTTTGCATAGAATGCTCCAGCATCAATCTCCCGAGTTGGAAGAATTTCGACCACAAAATTGAAGAGGTAGAATTCTCAAATTGAAGGATGACCACCTCCTCTTTATGGTCTTCAGCTTGCATGGGCAGCAACATCAATGACACCTTGGAAGAAAACATAACATAAAAATTTTGTGGCTTACATTCCTCCTTAGGTGACAACTTTGTCTTTTCTTTGATTGTTACCTTATCTTCAACTTTGTCCTCAATTAGTTGGTCTTTCTAGGGTGAATCTTCCAAAACTTTAAGCCCTTTCACTTGTTCATGTTGCACATTCTTTTCCAATGATGGTTTTAGGTTCTTTAGAATCCTCATTAGGAATAGATACCTTCGAACTTGATAGCTCATTTGGAATGGACTTAATAGAACTTGAAGGCTGACTTATGGCATTGAGAATAACACTCAGTTGAATCGTTATGGTATCAAACTTATCATCAACCTTCTTGTCTATGTTTTGGAGATCTTTTTTCAATTCCGCAAGTTCAAGTGCTTACTCATCAACCATAACATTCAGAGAGGTAATGGTTTTTTCCTTTTGGTTGGTCATGTAGAAAATTTTAGGATCATAACTAGAATAGAACAAATTGGTTCCCTAAGCTTTGATACCAAATTTGATGCAGTACAATAGCCAATGAGAGAAGTTGTTTTTTGTAGGGATTTTAAAAAAAGAAAAAACAGGAAATAAAGAGAAAAAAGAGAAGAAATAAAAGATAAAATAAAAGAAAAGCTCACCTCATGTGAGGGGTTGAGAGAGAACTTAGGATACCACACCCATTTTAACACACATGTGTTTTCTTTTCAAATATTCATCTTTAATTGTTTTTCATTGATCTAATGTGGCCTTTAAGTAAGCATTACATGGAAAATAAGATAAAATAAAATCCTAGATTCTAAATCTTCTAACACAATAAACTTATCAAATAAAAAGACTTCTAAAAGAAAAGAATATTGGTTGACACAATATTTGGCTTGTTGGCCAAGTTATTGGGCCCTACAAGATCTCAAACAATCTCCCAAAATATACTCCACAAAACTTCCTAAAAATCCTAAACTTGCTAGCAAAGTTTTCTAAACATAAAACTTTCTAAAAAGTTACTTTCCTAAAAATTAAAACTACTAAAACTTAATACTTTCTAAAAAAACAGTATTCCCATTTTTATTAACACCTGCTTAGTAATTTGGTTATAACTTTTTCAAATTACCTCAGATTTTTGCAATCTTGGTCTCGTTAGAAAGTTAACTCAATAACTTATCTAAAAATACCAAATTCAAGCCAAAAGGTCAAGTTTTGGCTAGAGAAAAATTGGGTCCAAAATGAAAAACGGGATCACAACTAAAAACCTAAAACTAAACTAACCATGGCACCATTGGCCTTATTTCATTAAAAAAAAAACTCTTAAAACAGAAGAAAAAAAAAATTGTAAATTACTGGACATATCCATGGAGGATTGTCCATGGTTATCCAATTTCTTCTTCTTTGCACAGAATGCTCCCACATCATTGGTTCTTAATGCTCGTTACTTCCACCTAGTTGTCTTTCATGCTTCGACAAAACACTTAATGCACACACAAAAAAAAAATTCAGTGTGGAAATCCATGGTTCTTTACAGAAAACTTGAAAGAAATGAGAAGTTGAAATGGTGTAGGGAAGCTAGAGCTTCAAAATTAGAATGTTGGAGCCATTGGAATATGTCATATCCAATATTTGTGCCTCCCTGTATTGCTCAACCACATGGTGCCCACTGCTCAGTCTTTTCTTACTCACCTAATCTTAGATCTAGATATTTGTGTTTGTTATATACCATAATGACACAATACAATAGGATAGAAAATCTAATTTAATATAGAATTATTTGTTGTTTTCTTAACCTCTAAAATTTGTTGATAATTTGTTTCCTCAATTAAAAATAAAAAAGATTTAATCTTGTGAAGAGTTTCTACCATAAAAAATTGAAGTCTCTTAAACCTAGCCACTAGAAACATATCACAACTAATGCTTGGTTTGGGAAATAATGCGGCATATCTTGCTTCCTATTTCCATATCCAAACCCATGTATGTCTATGGACACCTTATTACCCTTATGTAGTGTATGGAATGACTTACAGAGGTCCATTCCAAAGGAGCCCTTTGTGAAAACTAAGTTAAGATTAGGTTCTTAGTAATCGTGTTTCACCTCCTGGCTATTGCTGCCATTGCCACCACCATCATCACACAGCCATCATCACCGAGTCATCACCCCCACCATCCCCACCACAATAACCATTACACAACCACCTTGTCCACCATTGCTGGCACCACCATGATCATCCCTAATAACCAGAACTGTTGCCACCCCCAGCAACCATATTCCAATCCTTCTTGATCACAAGGAGGAAATTAGGGAGCCATCCCTGTTTCGTTTCGAGCTAATGTGGCTGCAGGTCCTAGGCTTCAAAAAGCTGATCCAGAATTAGTGGAAGGAAAAGCAGGTTACTGGGACAAGTTTTTATCTAGCTCAAAAGCTAAAGGGGCTTGAGGAGAGGATAAAAAAGTGAAACTGGGAAGAGTTTGATGGTGTGGAGATGAAGAAAGCTAAGTGCCTTCAGCAGATTAAAGTCATTGATTGTCAAGAGCAGAAAGGTCCAATCTCTAAGGAGCTGAAAGTCAAGTGTGAATCTTGGCTGAAGTTAGAAGAGATAAGTTGGAAGCAAAAACCCCATCTGAATTGGTTAAATTTTAGCGATTCAAATTCTAAGTTCTTTCATCGGAAGGCCTCGTGGGAAAGAAGAACTTAATCCTCAATCTGAGTGTTCACGGGAGGATAGGGCAAGAACAAAAGGAGATATCCAAGGCCATCTCAAGTTTCTATCAAGACCTGTTCACTGAGTCATTTTCTTCAAGACCGAGACCTCTTCTTTAGCAATATTTCTCCGGATCAGGCCTCATGGCTCAAGAGGCCTTTCTTAAATAGCGAAGTCATGGAGGCTCTCAAAAGCTTAGAGGAAAAAGCTCCAGGTCTGGATGGCTTCCCGATGTAATTCTATATTGAGTTTTGGGACTATATTGAGGAGGATGTGATGTGTGCCATTAATGAATTTCACAAAACTGGGTCGCTTTATAGAAGCCTAAATACATCCTTCATTTCCCTAGTTCCGAAGAACCATGGAGTGGTGGAGCTTAGGGACCCTGGCTTGCCGATTGGAAGAAGTCATGGTTGAGATCATTTCTTCCTCACAGAATGCCTTTGTGAAGGGTTGGCAATTGCTTAACGGGCTGTTGGTGGCAAATGCATGCATCGACTACTGGCATAAAAAGATGGCTAGGGTTGTTTGATAGATTGATATGGAGTAAGCTTATGATCTTGTAAATCGAGGCTTCCTAGATTGGGCTCTTCATCAGATGGGCTTTGGGCATAGGTGGTATTTTTTATTAAAACCTGTATATCGACTGACACATACTCTATTATTGTTAATGGGATGTCAGAAGACTTCTCAAAGTACCAAAGGGGTCTAAGACAAGGAGATCCGATGTCGCCTTTCCTTTTCAACGCTGTAATGGAAGTCTTCAGCAGAATGGTGTCTAGAGTGGAAGAAGTGAGAAGCCTAAGCGGTTGCAAAGTGAGTTCAAAGGGCCCTTCTATGCTAGTCCTTTGGTTTGCAGATGATTCTCTCTTGCTCCTCAATTCCGAAGAGGAAGTGAGCAATCTGTGGGAAGTTCTCCTCATATTTGAAGTGATATTAGGTCTAAAAGTAAACCTCCCCAAAAGTAAATTGTTGTCTGTGGGGGAGGTCCCAAACTTGCAACGGTTAGCAATTGCTTAGGTGCTCAGTGACTTTGGCCCCAAGGACTTATCTTAGACTTCCTCTATGAGGGAGATTGAAGTCCAAACACATCTGGGATCCGATGGTGGAGCAGGTGGATCAGAGGCTGGCAAGATGGGAAGGTTGCTATCTTTCAAAAGGGGAAAGGCACGCTTATAAAAAGTGCCCTATCCAATTTTCCAGTATATTACATGTCTCTTCTTCGGGCCCCTTCATCAGTCCTTCATGAATTGGATAAGATTAGGGTGACTTCTTGTGGCATTCAGAGGAAGACAACCGGAAGTTTCATTTGGCTAGCAAATACCAAATTTGTCTCCCATTTGAGGGTGGAGGGCTCTAAAAGAGATGAATAGAGCTCTTTTATCAAAGTGGCTGTGGTGCTATGGGGAGGAACCCAATGCTTTATGGCGAAGAGTGATTGCAGCCAAATGTAAGGACCATGGCAAAGGATGGTATTCTAGGCAGCTAGGTGGGTCTATGGGTCAGGGTTATGGAAGGAAATTTATCAGGAGTGGGAAGTTTTTCAGCAGTGGTGATATTGGGTTGGAAAAGACAATCGATCATCGAGTTTGCTTTTGGCTTGACCCTTGGTGCGGCCCAACTCCTCTCTCTCGTGCATTCACTCATACGTTCACTCTAGCCATGATGAAGAATGGATCGGTCAGAGAGCATTTGAAGAGGAAGAATGGGCAGCTTGTTTGGGATCTTAACCTATGAAGAGATTCAAATTATTTTGAAGTTATACCCCTTTCAAGCTTGTTGTTGAGGCTGGATAGGTCATTGTGGGAGAAGAAGACGAGCCAGATAAGAGACTTTGGCAGCCGGATGTAATGAAGGGGTTTACGGTTCAGGCCATGTACAACATTATATGCCTCAAAGGAATGTTGGGTGGCCCCCCGTAGAGGTTTGGAGATCAAAATGCTGTCCAAAACCTCTTTCTTGTTATGCTTACTGCATTTCAACAAAGTATTAACCCTGGATAACCTTCAGAAGAAAAGGTGGCAGCCGGCTAACAGGTGTGCTTTGTATGGAAAAAGTGAAGAAACAGTAGCCCACCTCTTCCTTCGCTGCCAAACAACGGCAGAATTGTGGGGGGAGTTCCTCCAACATTTCAACTTGTTTTGGGTAATTCCAGATTCAATCCCAAGGCTGCTGCAAGCCTGGTACAGAGACCAGCATGGGCACTTGTCTCCTAAGGGGCTGCTGCTGTGGAAATATATTCCCCACGTGGTCTGCTGGTTCATTTGGACACAGAGAAATGTTTGGGTTTTTGAAGGGCAAGGTCTCTCCTTTCTTGGGAACAGGATTCATGTAGCCGACCCCAAATAGTTGGGATAAGGCTGTTTGTTGTTGTAAGGTCTTTCCTTTCTCAAGTTGAAAGAGTGAGTGGTAGCTCTCCTGTTTAGATGGGTGTCTCACCTGCCTTTACAGACTGTAGTTTTTCCTCTTGGATTTTTTATTGGAATGCCCTCATCTTCTAGCTTGTTTTATGGGAGGGCTTGTATTTCTCGTGCTTCCTTTCCTTCGTAATTTATTTTGGCTTTATCGATTAAAAAAAATAACAACCCAAGCTCCCAAAAGATCCTCAAAATTATACAAGCCCACCAATAGTTTCCCAATCTTCTAGGTGATTCCTCCAACTTGTGTTTTTTAGATCTATACATCGTTTAACCAAAAAAAAAAGAAGAAGAAGAAGAAGAAGAAGAGGTAGTAGATCCTCTCTTTGGTTCTAATGAAGACTCTGAAGGAGAGCGTAGTTCTGGAAAGTCCAGTTATTCCTTTCCAACCATAAAGGCCAGCATACTGCTGCCTGGGCAAGCCGTAAGTGCTCTTGTTCTCCAGACAAAAAGCAAGCATCTAAGATCTGAAGGATTCACCCACTATAAGCCAACCTTACCAAGTAATGCTGAATACTATGCAGAATTAGAATATGAACCTGTGGATTGCATATGGACACATCCCAACCATACTTCCTTAATGGAGCATGTACGCTAAATGTAACTAAGGCTTAATATCAACATTTCTTAAAACCCTCTTTCTTAAGAGTTGCTGTGTTTGGCCCATTCTTGATCTGCTGGTTAGTTTATATCTACAATAAAGGGTTGAGTAGAGGAAATAATGGTTCTATGTAGACATGAGTAAAAAGAAACAAAACAAATAAGGGAAGAATTGCACATGCACACATACACATATCCAATCTAACTTGTCAACACCATGTGGCATGATATTTTTGCTCCAAGACCTTGAGAGAGCTCAAAGAGAGTATACTCTAATATTGTTGCTCAGAAATTCATTATGGTACTCATAAGTATAACAGAGAAACTAAGACAGTGACCGTTATAATCTTATATAAATTACCAATTTGGTCTTAGCAGACAAAAGGTACAATTCAGCCTTCCATGCCACCTAAAATCCATGGAAAATGATCTCACTTCAGCGAGATGCAGAGTTCCTGGAAAAGAAAAAGAGACCTATTAGAAAATGAACAACAAATTGCAATTACTTGTCTGAATTTTGAGTCCAAGTAGAGAATGTTGTATTATTGGCTTTAAATTGAGAGGGGGGGTTGTTAAGACTTCATTTGGTCAGCAAGTAGAACCTCTAACTTGGAAATTATATCATAGACAAGTATTCAAGTGTAAGGTCACCAAAAAATTAAAAAGGCTCTTTTTAAAGAGGTTAGCTCATTGCATATTTTTTATTCAGATAAAAAAAATGACTGAATGCACAAATCAAGATTTGGAAGATTTTGTGTGCCCCTAGTAATGGACTCAATGTTTATGTCTGGTTAAACTGAAAGGTTTTGTAACAAATTCTTGAATTCCCCAATGTGGTTGCTAACTTAAGATCTAAAACAGTTAACAAAAAGAGGAAAGACAAAACAGCTTCCTTCATCTGAAGCTTTTATGAATTAACATTTACAATTCCTTGTCCAAAATTGAGGGTTGTGTACATAGGAATGTCACCATTTCTTATAGACTTCAGGGAGTTGTGAACAACTAAACAACTTTTTTCTTCTTTGATAAATGGCAATGATTTTATTAAAGAGAGCTGAATTACAGAAGGGGGAAAAAGAAAGCTCAACAGGGCAATGATGAACAGACAATCAGCGCAGCATGGAGTACCCAATATAGAATGACTCCCGTCCAACTCCTTTCTTAGCAAGCTCATCTGCATAGGAGTTGGTGGATCTTGGCATCCAATCGAAGGAGGTTTTCATAGAGGACACGATTGATTAGATCTTCCTAATGAGATGAGATAGTTTCGAAAGGTCTTCAGATCCAAATATGAACCAACTGATCTAATAGTTAAGACCCCCTCAATCAGTAGCCTATCAATGCTAAACAATCTCGCTACCCTGAATCCAAAGAGAAGGCTCTAGTCTATGCTGAAATAAGATTCACCAATCCCAGTAAAACCTGAAAATGCTTGAATCACAGAGCCAGAGAAATACTCCAATCCCAAAGGACCCTGGATTCACCAAGGAGCAGATGTCAAAATTGAACTTGGACATTTTCTACGGGGAGAGACCATAATCTAGCCCTTGTGCCATCCCTAAGGAGGACTGAATAATTTCCTGTTAATTGCACATGATAAATTCTCTTGAACAAACCATTCATGGATAACCAATGTAAAATTCTAATGGTGATCATCAGTTGTCTCCTATACCAATCGTTTGTCCTAGAACATACTGCAGCTTTGCTCCTCCCAAATGCTCTGATGCAGCACAATGGAGAAAATACCAAATTTTAATGTAGGATATCCCAAGAGGCTCAAATAATTGTTAGAATAAAAATGCGGAAGCAAAATAGTTCAAGAATCGAATTTACCACACTTAAGTAACTACAAAACTAAGGAAAAAAAATGAAAGAATAACAGAAATAGAGTTTAGAAGAAATTAGAATGAAAGAAAAAGACCCAAAAAAGGGTATTTTTGTAATTTTGGACAAAGTCCAAAATTACCAAAAATTTTCATACCAACAAGGCAGACTTAGAGGAGTTTGAGGTTAAAATTTCAAGTGATTTGGACCACTCTAGCTATATAAACTTCAAAAAAAACAAAATTCTTGAAGGTCCTTTAATGGAGTTCTTGTAAAATCAGCGGGAATCTTCAGAGGAAGAAGAAGATAAGAAAGAATATAGGAGAAGAGAACAAGAGAAAGAGATAAGAGAGATATCTTGGAAAAAGAAGGAGGATGAGGTGGATACTCACAAGTGCACCTTGGTGTGCTACAACCCACATGGAGAGAAAGGGAAGCTTAGGAGATGGCATCAACCCTTGTAGAGGAGAGCATGGTCACAACCACACCTTGGGAAACCACCCAATTCACATACTTTAATTCAATATTCTTCACTACCTTAATCAAGGGGAGGGGGTGCCTTTAAATAGACTTACAACCTATAGAATCTAGAAAGTATAAAATTAGAAACTTGCTAAACTTGGGTATCAAGTATTATTAAAAACTTATTTTTCTAATTTAGAAACTACTAAAAACTTTAAACTTGCAACCTAAGACATATTAAAATGAAAACCATTTTAAAACATGACTTTCCTAAAGTCTAAAAAACTACTAAAAATCAAGACTTTCTAAAAAACACTATTCCCGTTTTCATTGATACCCCCTTAGTAATTTATTTGGTCATAACTTTTCCAAATCACCTCTATATTGTGCAATCTTGGTCTCGTTAGAAAGGTAACTAAATATCCTATTTAATGACACCAAAATCAAGCCAAAAGAGCAAGTTTTGAATTTTAAAAAAATGGGTTAAGCATCAAAAACGAGATTAACCTAAAATCCTAAACGTACCTTGCAATTAAAAGTTCTAATCTACCCTTGGCATCATTGGCCTTATTACAAAAATAACCTACCCCTTAAACAATTAAAATAATTCATACATGACACAAGACTTGAACCTTGCTCTCTTGTGTGGTGGCACATACAAGAGTTTTTTCTTGTTGTCCGCATCATGCTCCACAAACCTGCCACCAATACAAACTCCCGTAGGAGTTTCCCTCTTTTAACGAAAGGATCAAGTGCTAGTACCACAAGACCTCCATGATATCTGTCGGGAATACCTAACTCAGACCCAAGAAGTGTCAATTCCTAGCACAAACTGGCAATGGATGAATAGGTGATTAATCAATTCTCACTAGCCAAGCACATCAAAGCATACATGTGGGAGAATGTACCAATACTTGCACTCCCTATGGATCATGTCACATAGGAGATATCCAGTTTGAGCTTAAGGCCTGAAGTCGAGTTTGGGCTAGTTAGGAGAGATCCAGTTTGAGTCCAACCCAACATGGTCTGGCCCATATATATAGTTAAACTTATGAAGTTAACACTTATATACGTATAACATATATGATGTATGATAAGTTATATTAATTAGCATATATGTTATATAAGTAACATTATCTAGCATATATATTAAATTTTGTATCTTATATGTGATTAATAAGTTTTGATAAGACCAGGGCTTGTGAAGTTTGGGCCCCATGCTTGGGCTTAACTTGGCCCTAGGGCTGGTCCATAGCCACACTAAGAGCAGGATTAGTCTGGGCTGACTTTCCATCTGGCCTATTTGCAGCTCTACTAGCGAATCATATATTGCTTTAATGGCCTCATTCCAAAAGGCTCTGATTTTTTAGAAATTCGCCAAAGCCATTTGGCAATCCAGGCCAAATTCCTCTTCTACATACTTCCTAACCCAACACATTATGTTCTAGTTGATGAGATGGTGTTTTTAGGTGTCCCCAGTGCCCTGGCATCCTCAAGAAATTCCTTTGAATCCTCTCGTGTTCTTTTTTATCATCCTGAATGGGGCCTTAAACACTGAGACGTAAGTTGGTAAGTTAGTGAAAGTGGATTTGATTAGGTAATCCTTCTAATGCAGGATGATGCCAAAAGCTCAATTGAAAACCCAAAGAGATGTGGTGGAAGCAAGAGCAAATCAAACAACGAAGACTTGAAATTGAGAACCCAATTTATGACAAAATTTAGAAAATTGAAGAAATCCAAAGAAGAATAGAAGGTTGAGAAGAGAATTACGGTTGAAAAGGAGAGAAAAGTGAGAAGAAACTCATAAGGGTAATTCTGGAGTTTTTTGGTAGAAACCCGAACTTACCAAAATACTCCTACTGGTGCATCAGAAAATTTTGAAAATTTTCAGGTGTATTCTGACTTCTGTCAGTGGTGTATGGTCAAATTTTCATTAAATTTGGATAAGATTTGATATGTGAAATCATAAAATTTCTTTAATGGAGGTTTTCTATAAACCAGTTGGGAATCTTTGCCTATAGATTAGCAAGGAAGAAGGAGAGTTAATGGAAGGGTGAGGAGTTTAGAAGGGGACCCCTAGCGAATAAAAACCCTAAAAGAAAAGAAGAGAAAGGGTGTGTAGAGAGAGGGGCGATTTGGATGGAATAGCTGTCTAGAAAATCAGTCAAGTCTTGCGTCTGCAGTCAAATTTCAGCCACTGGATTTCCCTCCTTTGGTCAAGATCAGTCCAGTTTTCTGGTTCTTATTGAAGCTCTAACAGAAAAGAGATTAAAGAAGAAGAACAGGGATAGGGAACATGGAATGTTAGGAAGAAGAAGGAAAATAAAAGAGGAAGAAGAAGATGTCGAGTATGAGAGAAACGAGAAAAGAAGGGAGAGAAAAGGGGAGCCTCACAGCTTCTACCCTAGAAAGGATGGGATAAGGGTCACGTCCAAGGGAAACACCCACTTCAAAACACAATTTAATTCATATTCATTGTCTACCAATACAAAAATGTGCAACCCTATATATAGGCTCACAAACTCAAGAAAATAGAAAGAAACCAAATTAGTAACTCCTAAACTACTAGCTTACTTGCTACCTAAGACTTTCCTAAGCCTAAAACTACTAAAATCTGGACTTTCTAAAAACTAAAATTGTTAAAAGGTAAGGCTTTCAAGAGGATTTCATTCAGCAGTCCAAAAGAGCTCCACTTTGACTTGTTGGCTCACTAGATTTTCTAAATTACCCTTGGCAACAATGCCTTATTACAAAAACACCCTTGGACTAAAATAAATCCAAAAAAGCCATGGCACATTAGACCTTATTACAATTGTATCCCACCCCTTAAAAGACATTAATCAAACCCACCTAAAACATATCTTGAACCTAGCCCCTTTTGTGTGGGGGCACATACAAAAGTCTCTTAATGTTGTCCGCATCACCTTTCAATGATGCATAATTCCTCGTTCATTTATCAAGTTTCTTAGAGAATCTTTTCATAACAGCATGTTAAAAGATAAAGGACCAAGGGTTGCCACCCATAGGCCTTCTTAGGTTCTGGAGAGGCCAATCTTCTTGGCAATTAAGGGTAGAGGCAAAGTGCAAAGTCTCCTCTTCAAAGTTGATGCCCACCAATAAACTTCTGTCCAAACTCACTTATAAACCTAAGACCTCTAAAAGCACTTTAAGATGCCTCAAAAATTAAGTATGAAAGAATCTTGAGTCTCACAGAAGATTATGGTGTCATCAGCAAATTGAAGGTGTTATACCTCCTCCCTCCCCTCCTACCCAAAATCCTTTGATCAAGTATAAGCTTTCAGACCTGCTGAGTATTCTGCTTAGATAATTCCCAACCACAGTAAAGAGGAATGAGAATAAAGGATCACCCTATTTGATACCCTTCCTTGGAAGAAACCCTCATGGAGCTATTGATGATGATAGAAAAATGAGCAAAGTGCAATCCCTTGTATGATCTCGGATGTGTATACCCTATTTTGATCACCATTGAGGGGACCTTTCGATGGAACGACAGGGGTCCTTAGCGGTTCCGTCCGATGACCTTAGGATGGCTGGGGCGCCTGAGTTGCTGGCTCCGATGACTGATATTTTGCCACCAAAGCTGGGTGCCTGTTTTCCTGCTAAAGGGCCTAGTGACTATACGATGACTCGTTTGAAATTTAAAATTGATAGCCATTTTCGAAATGACACCTGCCTTCTGGAGTTGGCGTGTATGCAACTCTTGCCTTGTTTTGGGCCGAAGCTGACGTCGTCGGTTAGGGAGGCTAGAAGTTCAGCGGATTTTGTGGATGATTTTCGGCAAGAGACAGTAGATGGATTGTGTGTGAGGGGCAATCTCCAGGGTCAGGCAGTCTATTGGGGCAATTGCCCTGAGGATTGTGGATTGGGGTCAAGGTAGTGTATAGTGGGTCCCAAGGGGAAAGCTGTCAAAGAGATTGCTCAACAACCTTCCTTGATTGAGACAATGGACCAAGGGGGGTATTTCGGTCATTCTCCAACCCAGAGTAAACTGGTTGGTGATTCTACCAGCCAACCTCACTCTAATGAGCTGAATTGTAAGGTTTGGAGACCCATTGGCCCTCGGTCTGCTATTAATGATGCTGATGTTAGGGTGGGGTCTTCTAGGACCCATGAAGGACTGTTGGACCCTACCAATCAGACCCTTTCGTATGGGCTTAGTTTAAAGGATTGGAGGCCCATATCCTCTCGGCAGGGTGCTGCTCTTGGGTCGGGATTTGATGGGCTCCAAGTTGGAATTTCGAGGCCTACCATCCGGAATCGGGATTTAGGGTCCTGCTCTCTAGTTGGAAGATGCTTGACTTCTCAGCATCATCCATCATCGGCTAGTTTCAGAAATTTTGTGGGGGGTGCGTGTCGTTTTGATGTGGTTGAGGAAGAATTCGAGGTAAACATCACTGGGAAAGTTGTTTTGCCGTCTATTGGGTATGAGATGGGGGATTGTGGCTCTGGAAAAGGGGACTCTGGAAGATTGGGTGTCTCGAGTGGAGGAGTCGTTCCATTCTTCTTTGTCCTTGAAAGATGTGGAACTCCTTGGGGATTAGGAGTTGTCGGGGGCTTCCTTGGGTGATTTGCCTCCAACGTTGGGTGTGGAGAAGGGAATTTATGTGACGTTTTCAGAGGTCTTATCCTCTCCTCATCATCTTCCTTCAATAGCAGTTGAGCATATGCTAATTCTGATTGCGACTACAAGATTGCTTTCTCTTAGGTTCTATCAAAGGTTATGGTTCCCGTTACTTCTGCTTACTTGGGGGTGGCCTCGGATGGTTTGTTTCCTATTGATCCTAATGAGTCATTCAAATTGGGGGTCTTTCATTCTCGGGCTTGTTCAACGAAGCGGGATGATCTTGCTTCAGAATTATTAAGGAAATGGGTGGACCTTCCACGACTTGCAACCTTGGTTAGGAGAAAGCTATGATATGCCCTCTCCTTCTCCCTCGGGTACGTTCTCTTGAACATTCGCATTTAGTTTCCAAATTCCAACTTGTGCCTTCTATGTTGGACTTATACAGGAATGTCATCTCGGTTAATAAGGGTGAGGCTTTTATCAACGGAAATGATTGTGCTCAATGGGATCCAAATGCTTTGATTGGGGATAGGGATAAACAAATGGTAGTGTTTGAAAATCATTTACCTATTGAGGAGGGTGCAATGTTGGTGTGGACCGAGGCAGCTTCCAATCCTTTGCTTCCTCGGAAGGGTGGTGTGGAATCTAATTCGGTCACCCCGGAACACCATAGGATCAAGCATTCTTTCCTTGGTATGGGAGTTGTGGAGAGAGACAAGGAGTTATTATTGGAATGGATCTTCAATAAAATGTACAAATTCAGCCCTTTTCTGGGGCTTTCTTATGAGGGCTTTGAAAAGGAGGTCCTTGGTTTGTTCAAAAGGATTGTGTTGAAGAGAGATAGGAACACTAGTGAGGGGGTGGTGAGTTCAACTTTGTGCAGGAGATTAAAGAATGAATTGAAGAAATTGGAATGCAATGTCAACTATGATCGGAGTGCGGGGGGAACAAGGAAAGGTAAGGGTATTGCGTGATGTGTGCATGGATCTTAAAGATCCTATCTTGGAATGTTAGAAGGATGGGGAACAGGGATAAAAGAATTGTCATTAATCAAAACATCTTGGGAGCAAACCCGGATTGTTGCGCTTGCAGGAAACCAAGATTCAGGAGATGAATGATAAAGTGGTAAAAGAGGTGTGGGGGGATAGGCCTTATGCTTGGATGGCTCTCCCTTCGTGGGGTGCTTCGAGGGGCATTCTCCTGATTTAGGATGTTGACAAAGTGGATGTTTTGGACCCCAAAATTGGGGCTTATTTTGTGTCCGTTAGATACAAATTAAAAATGGAAAGTGGAGGAATGGGTGTTTATGGGGGTCTATGATCCTAATATAAGATCCGAGGTGGACGATTTTTTGTAGGAGTTAGATGATATTAAGGCCTATTGGGATCTGCCTTGGTGTATTGGGGGCAATTTCAATCAGATAAGATTCTCTTCCAAAAGTTGTGGGGGCAATTGGAATGATCCTAGGATGAGGAGATTCGATGATTTTATTGATAGATGGCAGCTCATGGACCCTCCTCTCAAAGGGGCTAGGTTTACTTGGTCTAACTTTAAGCTTAATGCTTGTCTAAGTAAGCTTGATCATTTCCTCTTATGCGGGGAGTGGGAAGACTTGTTTTCGGACCGATCCCAATCAGCGCTATGCAGATCTACCTCGGATCACATCCCTATCTTGTTGGAGTGGTGCAAGCCAGTCTGAGGGCCTTTGCCTTTTAAATTTGAGGATATGTGGTTAGCGGAGTTGGATTTTCTTGATGTTATCAACCATGAGTGGAACATAGAGTTCTCTGAAAATCCAAGTAGAAGGTTTATCCTTAAGCTAAAATCTCTGAAGGGTTTGAAAGCTTGGAATAGGAACTCGGCCTTGTCTCTTAAGATGGTGTTGGAGGAGTGTAAGGGTAAAATTCGTGCTTTGAATTTGTTGGAGGAGACTCGGTCTCTCTCCTCTAGGGAGAAAAGTGAGAGGGAGATAATGACGAAGAAATTTTCTAAAACAGCCTTGATGGAGGAGATCTTTTGGAGGTAGAGATCTCGAGGTAGCTGGCTAAAAGAAGGGGACCGAAACACTAAATTTTTCCATAAGGTGGCTTCTTATAAAAAGAATTCTAAAGAAATTTATGGCCTTACATTAATGGGAGATGGACCCAAGACCAGTTGGAAATTAGATCGGGGATCGAGGATTTTTATAAAATGTTATATAAGGAAGATCAATTCATTCGGTCGAGCTTGGAGGGTATGGAATTTGATCGCATTTCTCCTAGTGACAAATCCTTGATTGAAAGACACTTTACTAAAGACGAGGTCTAGCAACTTCTCTCTGGGATGAAAGGTGACAAGGCTAAGGGGCCTGATGGGTTCTCAATTTTTTTCTTTTAGAAATGTTGGGATATTGTGAAAAAGGATTTGATGGATGTTTTTGATGAATTTTATTACTTTGAAGAATTCTATGAACACTTGAATGATACCTTCTTGGTGCTTATTCCAAAAATTCATGATGCAAAAGTGTTGAAAGATTTTCGTCCGATTAGCCTACTAAGCAGTGTTTATAAGATCTTATCTAAAGTGTTAACTTTTAGGTTGAAATTGGTAATGAAAGGCTTAATTGCCCAACCTCAAAGTGCATTTGTCAAAGGTAGACAAATCCTTAATAGTATCCTGATTGCCAATGAGTGTATTGAAGACAGAAGGTTCTATGGGCAAAATGGTTTGATTTGTAAGTTTGATCTTGAAAAGGCTTACGATCATGTCCATTGGGACTTTTTGGACTATATCTTGGGTAGAATGGGGTTTGAGACAAAATGGAGAAGCTAGATGTTCTATTGCATCAGAATGGTGAATTTTTTGGTATTGGTGAATGGATCTCTCGCTGGGTTCTTTCGGAGTACAAGGGGTCTACGGCAAGGCGACCCTCTTTTCCCCTTTCTTTTCATTATGGTCTTTGAGGTCTTAAGTAAGATGATTACAAGGGCGGAAGGGGTGTACATTCCTGGCTTTACAATTGGGAGGGGGAGCTATAGGATCTTGCACTTATAATTTGCGGATGATACCATGATTCTTTGTGATACCAATTGGGGTACCTTAAATGCATTCTTTGTTGTTTTGAAGCGATGTCGGGCTAAAAAATTAACTTGGCTAAGAGCGAGTTGGTCCAAATTGGTGAGGTGCCAAACATAAGGGATTTGGCTTGGATTTTGGGTTGTAGAATTGGCACCTTACCTTTGTCTTACTTGGGCCTTCCTCTGGGAGCTAACTTCAAATCTAAAAGGGTGTAGAGTCTGGTGGTGGAAAGAATTGCGTCGAGGCTAGAGTCTTAGAAGGCAACCATGTTGTCTAAGGGTGGGAGACTAACCCTCTTGAAATCCACTCTTGCTTCCATCCCTAACTATTATCTTTCTTTGTTTACTATCCCGGGGACAGTGGCCAATGACATTGAGACAAATTTTCGAAACTTCTTGTGGAACAATTAGGAGAGCCACCATAGGTACCATCTTGTTGATTGAAAGACTATATGCAAACTTATGGATTGTGATGGTTTGGGTATTAGATCCATTAGGAAGCACAACAGGGTGATGTTGGCTAAGTGACATTGAACATTTGGTGTGGAAAAGGAGAGCCTGTGGCGAAGGGTAGTGATTGCTAGATTTGGGGAGGCCTATCCATGGGAATCTAAGGGAGTTTGGATCCGGCACGGCTACGGTCTTTGGAAGTCTATTATGATGGTGAAGGATATTTTTTGGAAATTCATCCAGTTTAAGCTTGGTTCTAAGAAAGAGATTAGGTTTTGGAATGATAGGTGGATTGGTAATAGACCTCTGAGAGACGTGTTTAGGAATCTCTATTCCTTAGCTACAAATCTAATGGGTAGGGTTTCTGATGTGTTTGATGAGGAGAATAACATTTGGAGGCCAAGCTTGCGCTGGAATTTGAATGATTGGAAGATTGGAGAGTTTGGCTAATTGTTGGCTTTGCTTGAGGACATAAAGCCTAACCCGTCAATGGGGGATAGTTGGGAATGGGTTTTGTAAAAAAAAGGTACCTTCACTCCAAAGTCTTTTTATTTAGAATTGGGTGATTTTAGGATGGTTTCGTTTCCGATCAATGGCATTTGGATCTCAAGTATCCTGTTTAAAGTGGCGTTCTTTATGTAGAACATTTTCCTTGATAAGATTCTTACCCTATACCACCTTAAGAGCTGAGGTTGTAATTTAGCAAACAGTTGTGTGATGTGCATGATGGAGGAGTCAGTGGACCATTTCTTTATTCGTTGTGCTTTAAGGCATGTGGTTTGGTCCTTCTTTTTTTTTCATCTTAATATTTCTTGGGTCTTTCCTTCTCATTTTCATGAGCTAAACCGCGGTTGGTGGACCCGTGATTTGGACAGTTTATTGTCAATCATTTGGGTTTATTTTCCAGGAGCGATTTGTTAGGGTTTACGGAAGGAAAGGAATTCTAGGATCTTTGATGGAAAGTCAAGAAGCTTCGAGGAGCTGTTGGTCCAAATTCACAATACTTTATTAGAGTGGATTTCTTTTAGGAGCGACTTTGTTGCGGGAGAGTGGGATTCCATTTGGACCGAGTAGTCGCTCTCTTTGTTTTGGGGTTTTTTTTTTCTTTTATACTCGCTTTTGTTAGTTTTTTTGCTTTGTTCCTTCACCTTCTTGGTGAGGTTCCTCTTGTTTATTCTTGTTGTTTCCCTTCTTGGTTTTCAATAAATTTTATCCTTTTATCTCTCAAAAAAAAGAAAAACGCACCCCCCTAATCCACTTCTTCCAACGATTTCCAAACCACTTCTTGTCCTAGGAATTATCTAGGAAAATTCATGTTTACATAATTTCTCTTTTGCCCAATGATTTGACGTCTTTAACATATTCATTTGCAATGAGAATTTCATAAAGAATCTACTGTTCTTGATGAAAGCTTCTTGAGCTGGAGATATGACATAGTCAAGGACTTCCATGATTGTCACAACAAGCACTTTGGCAAAGATCTTATAAACATTGCCAATGAGGCTAATGGGTCTGAAGTCATTGGGGTAGGTTGGCCCAGACTTACTAGGATTGAATTCAATGAAGAGTTTTCATGCTCTTGTTTATCACTCCTCCTATAGAACTCTTCAAAGAAAAATGTTAAATCCATTTTTACCAGGTTAAGGCATTCTTGGAAGAAACCCACATGAAGCCATTGAGGTCATGGGCTTTGTTCCTATGCATTCCCACAATAGCTAACATGATATTTTAAATCAACAGTTACCCACGACTTCATCAAATTCCAAATCATCAGCCACATCATCATCAAATGCCATGTCATCAAGCCACATCAAACACGAAGACAGCACTAGATCATATGTCTCATCATCAGCCACGTCTTCATCAAAGGCCCCACTTCATGTCAAGCCCACATGCAATCACATGTCAACATTGTCAAATGTAAAATATTGGTTCAATAAGAAAAGAACAAGTGTTAAAGTATAGTGTTTAGGTTCAATATAGTGTCAATAAACAGTATCCGAAGGCTCAAAAAAGTGAATAGTATCAGATGAACAGTACCAAACATGAACAGTAACTGGTCGGTCAAACAGTACCCAATATTTGTCGGTGGGTACTATTTGGTACTTTGGATGTCGAGTACTATTGCATACTGTTTGACCGACAGGTTATTGTTCATGTTTGGTACTGTTCACTTTTTTGAGCCTTTGAACATTGTTTATTGACACTATACTGAACCTAAACACTATACTTTGACACTTGTTCTTTTCTTATTGAACCGATATTTAACATTTGACAATGTTGTAATGTGATCCCATGTGATTGTAGGTGGGGCCTATACCAAAACGACAAGGTCGGTGGTTCAAGAGAGAGGATGAAGGTTTGGGTTGAAGATGGTCGGAAATGGGAGATGATGGTTGGTGTTGGGTGCAGGATCTCATATGGGTGAATCGCCTCTGCCCAAATACAAAGGGATTTGGCTTATTTATAGGCAAAGGGAGCTTTCGGACTTGAAATCTGGAAGTCTTTCGAAGAGGACAGGTGGCCTTTGGCTATAGGACCGACATTTGGACTTGAAATGATTTGAAGTCCGAACTTGAGATTTTGAGTGAGTTTACTGTTTGGCATGTAAATGGAGTACTAATTGGGTATTATTTGGGTTACTATTTGGCCAATAGGGTACTGTTGAACACTATTCATTTTTTAAAATTTTACACTTGGAACCGACATTTTACAGACATTATTTTATTACAATTTTTCTTGTGATTATTGGTGAATTGCACTTGATGATGGCTATTGCGTATGAACGAACTTTGCTTGTTTGATGACGTGGCTAAGACCCATGTGATCTTCAGGTGGTTGGCACATGAAGTGCGGTCATTTGTTAGTTAATGCTTCTGAAGTTGTTGATGTCATGGCATTTGAACGAATTCTTGATTTGAGGTGACTTTGGCAAAATTTGTTTTTGTTGACTTTGATTAAAAATAGGTATCATTAACTTCTCCAAGTTTCTGAGTTGTTGATTTAGAATCAAAATTTGCTGGAGAAGATCCTTTGGTAGAGATTGCGTCTTTGAGAAACTGCATCTCTGCTGCCATTTGTCTCATTTTTTAAAGAGCCAATTGGAAATATTGAGTGGATACATACTGATTTTGATTGTTTGATGATGATGTTGTTTCTTTGAAACTTTTAGTTTGTGAAAATCCTGCAAAAAGCTTTATAGGAGACATCCTTTGAAGGCCGGCCAAGGATATTGATGCTGAAGGAACTGATTTTAAGCTATCATATTTGTCCCATCATTTGACATGGGAGTCTCTGAATAAATTAGGGATTGAATCAAAGAGATCTATTGGATAGCCCCATTTCATGATCCATAGGAAAGAGTTTTGGGAAAAATAGGACATACATTTATAAGAATGTTCGTCTAAGGAAAATTTTTTGGAAGTTGTAAATTGATCAAAGGGTAAAAGGAGGTGCTGAGGAAGGATTGCAGACATGGCTCCATAAAGAAACCACTAGTTTCGATAAAACCAATTTGGGATTTCTTGGGGAAGATGAGAAGAAAACTGGAGGAACCAAGAATGAGATTTTTTGATATTTTGTAAGAGGACATTTTCCCAAGCTTGCATGTAATCCCAATAATTGTAAGGCACTTGTTGATTAGTTGGAGAGGTAACATACTTAGGGGTGAAGAAGGGAACATTCCAATCTTGAGGGGTTAGAATATGGGGAATTTTGAGTTTTGAAAATGCAATCTCACCTTCCTTTTCGGTGTGATTGATAAGGGCACTTTGAGATTGTTGGAGGATAGCTTTATAAAATTTATTGGAGTAAACATGTTTGGGAATAAAATGGGTTTTTTGAGGAAAGCATTAGGAGACAATTTGTTATAAATTAAGCTTGTTGAACATATGATTATCGATTGGAAAGACAGCAAAGTGGGCTTTTGGGATATAGTCTAATTTCTGAAGATTGAGCATTTGATAGGGTATTGCTATAAGGATTTTGGTTTTTCTTTTGAAATTTTGAGGGGTATGACCTCCTCGACTCATTTTTTTCTGCAAAAACTCGTGAGTGAGAAAATCATGAAGAAAATTTGTAGAATCGTTTATAAATTCAATATCAAATTCAAATACATAAAGTAAAGCTTGCCAACGGGCAAAAATCTATTTTGAAACTAAATTTTTTACATCTTTTTGAAGTATTTCTTTGCGGATTTGCAGTCTATACGTAATAAAAAATTTTGATTTAAAACATCTGCTTGAAACTTTTGTATGCATAAAACTATGGCTAATATTTCTTTTTTGACAATGGAATAGTTTTGTTGGGTTGGATTCCACGTTCCGGTAGTGTGGTGAACTATTTGGTCACCTAAAGATGGATGGGTTTGTAAGAGAACTCCTTTATATCCTAATTCAGAGGCACCTGTTTGTACAATTTTTAAGTATTCTAAATTTAGGATAGAAAGGCAAGGAAGAACTTTGACATATTTTTTAATGGTTTGGATGGCCTACGTGTGTTCTTCGATCAATTCTATTTTTGAATTTTTTCGTAGTCTATTTTGTAAGAGTTTTCTTTCTTTATTAAATCTTTGACAAATATTAATACATAATTTAGACATCCTAAGAATCTCTATAATTGTTTTTTATCAATTATTTGATCAGGGAACTTTTCTGTAAATTGAATAACTCTTTTAATGGGAGTTATGGTTTAGTTTTCTATGTGGTAACCAAGGAAGTTAATGGAAGTTTGGAAGAGTTTGAGTTTTCTCTCATAAAGGGTCAGACCATTCTTTTAGACTACATATTTTAATATGGCTAAGTGTTTCCAATGTTGATCTATGTTTTAGGAGAAAATTAGAATATCATCAATATAGACTAGAATGAAATTTTGATAGGTGTTGAATATATTGTTCATTAGGTTTTGGAATTCTGATGGTGCATTTTTTAAGCCGAAGGGCATAACATTTCACTTGTATTAGCCAAAAGGAAGATTGAAGGCTGTCTTGCATTTGTCTTTTTCAGTTATTTGTATTTGCCAATATCTTGATTTGAGTTCGAATTTTGAAAAGATAAATGCATTGGTTAATCAGGGTATTTGGTTTTGCTTATTTGGTAAAAGGTATTTTATGGATTTTAGGACCTTGTTTAAAGGAGTATAGTTTATTACTAGTCTGGGAGCTCCTCTTTCGGGCTCAGCCGCAGTTGCTATATAGAAAGTTGCACAAGACCATTAAGATTTTGAAGGGCGAATTAGATCTTTAGTTAACAAGTCTTGAATTTCGGCTTTGGCTAATTCCAAATATTGGGTATTCATTTGTATAGGTCAAGCTTTTGTAGGGATATCCGTTTCAGAAAAATTAGGAATATAGGGAAGTGATATTATGTGAGTTTTCCTATGTCAAAAGGCTTTAAGATTTTCGGAGCAACAATCTTTTATTAAATTTTTTAAAAATTCTTGAAGTTGTTCTTTGAAATAAGGGGCTTCTAGCTTTTGATTTATTCGTAAATTATAGCTATCTTGTTTGATAAAGTTTAGTTGGGATTCTTTAGCTTCTACATGGTTTTTTATTTGTTTGATTATTCCATTTTTAGGAGGTTGAACAATTTGAATCGAATGTTTTGCTTGATAGCTTTTAGTCCAGTTGTATTAATGTTGAAAGGCTAGATTTGGAAAAGAAAGGCAGTACCTAATATCATTTCCTGCTGTAAATCTTTAACAATAACAAAAGAAATAGGAAAACAAGTTTTGTTTTTACAAATATAGACATTGGTTAATTTGTTATTTATAGTATATGATTTACCAGTGGCTATAGAAATTGAAGAATTCGTATATTCACAGTATTTAGTAGGTATGATTCCTTCTCTTAAGAAGAGTAGTGAAAGTGGTAGAAAAATGCAGAGTTTGAGAAAAATCTTAGTGTACCATTTTTTTAATTTGTATTAAGTGTTTTCTCCTAAGAATTGTTCGATTTCTTTATTTGTATCTGAGGCATCTGTATTGGAT
>JAOXJP010248040.1:0-22338 GCA_025762735.1 Platanus orientalis
GGAGAGGCTGTTTCCGTGACTTGAACCCGCGCCACCAGGGACGCTAACGGTAAGCCTTACCGTTGGGCCAAGCCGCTCTTAACCTTTTGCGCATGTTTGAATTAAAAAATTAAAATTTCAATGGCTAGTGTTATTAAGAGAAAAGTCCAATATTTGGTGGACCATGCAGCTGATGTGGGCATAGGAATCGAACACATGGACAATCCAAAAGGTCCCTACCTGAAAGATGGTTCAGATCCTCAGTCCCCCATGTGGCCAAAATTACAGTGGTCACCAAGCAAAAAATACCTTTTACCACAAACACATGAACATATACAAATACATCCCTACATACAATACATATATTTATACATATATGCATATATATATATATGTGTGTGTGTGTGTGTGTGTGTGTGTGTGTGTGTGTGTGTTAACAATTAATTAATCAACTCCCCCAAAACCTTAAGGTGTTAGGAGATACAGGAATTAATATACTTCAACACCACCTCAAGAGGAACGCTGTTCTCTCCTGGGAACAATTGGGAAACCAGGTGTGAGTCCATAACACATGCACACACATGCAGTACTACGTCTGTAATTTTACTTCCACAGGGATTCAAACTCGCGACCTGGCTTGGCCCTGATACCATGTTAACAGTGAATTAACCAACTCTCCCAAACCTTAAGGTGTTAGGAGATACAGGAATTAATATACTTCAACAATTTACATAAACATGCATACATAAATACATATATGCAATATATATATATATATAAAGAAAATAGATGATGTGGCCGATTCAAACTGTCCATCATATAAGGGACCCTCTAAATTGACTGTGTCTAGTTTCCCAGTCCACCCCAGCTATAACGCCCATCATGTATAGAACTTTTTCCCTTGTATTATATTACCAGACATCAATGTCCTAAATTTTTAAATTCAAAAATGCCTCATGGGACGAAGTACTTTTGGCCAGAAATTTATCGCATGAGTATAGGATGACGTGGCCAACTAAAGGAGCCATTTTGACTGACAAGTGACAACAAAGCTGCCATGTGGGAGATTCATTACTCACCTAGATTTCTTTCCCAGGACTCACCTAGCAAACCCATCCCCATATATGTACTTCATAACATATATTATGTATCACATTTTTTTATACATATTTGTGTGTTTCTAACTCTTATGTTCTTTACACTTATCGGTCCCAAGCCTTCATATATGCTGGAAGCATTGAATTCATTAGGACATGATTCCTCTATATCGAAAAAGTGTCTCCTACTATTTGATTTCTTGCCTAATTTCTTTCATCTCTATCAGAGGATCAGACCAGTATTTGGTCCAATCAGAAATGATTCTATCATTGATGTATCTGCAATCCAATATAGATGGATATATACATGTCTTTCTTCCTCTCATTTTTCTGCACAGGTTGGAAGACTCTTAAGGGTCAATCCTTTTCTTTTTATCTCTTAGTTTTATCCCCTACCTTTCTGAATGAATCAGAGAAATGTCTCATTATGATCTGAATTGCATCCATATCCTTAACATTTATTTTATCCTTATCTTGGAGCCATAGTCATGTCAAGTTGGCAGCCGGTAAAAACCCTTTAGCCAAACAATTTGAACATGAAACCTGGAAATTGGTTGTTTCAACCTTATGCTAGGGTGTTCCCTGGAAGCAGAGTACCACATCATCACCCAAATGCAATGAGAAATGAGCAAGGATTAGCTAAGGTATCCCAAGAAGTGACATGTCGCATTAAAGCCCAATTACCGCTACAAGTAGGCAAGGATTCCCATACAATGGACTAGTACATTTTAAAGACGCTAGATCAAGACCGTGGCTTGAAAACCTTGAAAGGTAGGAGTATCAAGTTAGTAGATACATTGAAAAATAGAAGAGTCAATATAGGCTTATTGCATGTCTATAGGAGACTAAGTGGAACAGACAAAAGCTAAGGAGATTAATGGCTGCAAAATTTGAAACACAGAAAAAGAAAATTATGGAAATGGTGCAGAGATAATGATAAAATAAAATCTATAGGATGAATTTTGTTGATATAAAAGAAACTAGCAGTAGGACAATATCAATTAAACTGGCTTAAGAAAAACAGATAAATTAGCACCACAACTAGAATTAAACGAAAACATTACGAGACATTTTTGAGAAAATATGAATCGAATAATTCAACGAATTCCTGAAGGAGGAAGATATGAGAAAATTAATAGAGGATATGGATTTCGACATTGTGGACATGGAAAAGTGCTTCTGGTGTGTGATTGATGCATCATGCATGCCACTTAAATTTAAAGAGAAAGAGAGAGAGAGAAGATTTTGTAAAACAGCTAGAACACCATTCATGCTTTATAAATCAAAATGTTGGGCAATCAAGAAACAAAACATACATAGAACTAAGGTAACTGAAATGAGAATGTTGATATATATGAATGACAAGAACAAAAAGAATAAAATAAACAACAAATGTATTAACATGAACTTAGGGGTAGCACTGACAGGTGACAAGATGACGGAAAGTCGAACAAGATGGTTTGGCCATGCACAACAAAGACCAATGACTGCACCACTGAGAGAAACGATATGGTGCAACTTGAAGGCTCTAAGAGGACAAGGGCAGGTCAAAAAGGGTTTGCGTCCAAGTAGTGAGAAAGCCTTTTCTTAGCATGTTTGAATTACAAAGGTTAAAATTTCAATGGTTGGGGTTAAGAAGATGTGTACACAGTAACCGAACATGTGGCACCTAGAAAACCTTTTACTAAACACACACACACACATGTGGCCATGTCTTTAGTTCCCCAGTCAACCTCAGCTATATACCCGCATGTATTGGATTTCTCCCCTCATAATACCAGCCATCAATGTCTTAACTTTTTAATTCAAAAATACACCAAAAAGAGGCTTTATTTTTCCACTTGTTGAAGTACTTTTGGACTCGAATTTATCACAGCTTAGGGTGACACGGGCATCACATGGATCCTTTCTAGGCTGACAATAAGCAAACATGTGGAAGACTCACCTAGCAAACCCTCTCTCTCTCTCTCTCTCTCTCAATATATATAAATATATATTTATGTGTGTGTGCGTATATATACATATATTACACATCATACTATATTTTACAGATGTGGGTGTCATTAAGTCCGCCAATATGGGCATATAAGGAAAGACAGTGGAGGATGTGGATTTGGAGTGTGGTGGATGAAGTGACTAGGTACTTCTAGAGTGTTGTGTGATCCATGCATACCACTAAGATTGAAAGGACAATTACAGACAGATATAAACACTAGTCATGCTTTATGGAATAGAATGTAGCACAATCAAGAAACAAATATAAATAGAACAAGCGTAGCTGAGATGAGGATATAAGATATAAAATTAATGCATTAGTAGAAACTTATGGATAGGACCTGTTGAAACACTAGTCTATGTACCATCGGGTACAATAAATGTACGAAGGGTATTACTGTAAACCCTCTATCTTTTATAATTATATAGAAGAGGAGGCGTCATTAGGGTCTGACAAACCATAATCTCTCCTCCAACAGCTGCTTCTTTCTCCTTTTTTCTTCTCTTCTTTTCTTCATCTTTCTGTCTTATTTCTTTGATTCTTTTTATTCATCTCCATTTGCATTTGATCCTGAAATTGAGCGGCCTCCTCTCCTCCATCTCCTTACCTTTTTCTTTAAACTTTCCTTCAAACCCTATGGGATTCTTAATCCTTGATCAATAGTGGTTGATTAAGGGGTTATATTATCTCTTTTTTGGTGCACCAACCAGTTATGGTTGTATGATGTTTGTGCAGTGTTAAAGTGGTGTGAGGGATGTCCTCTTTTTCAAGATCAGCACATAGAAGAGGACTGATGTGATGTGTAGATTCGCCTAATCATGGTAAGTGATATTTTTCTTGTGGAGAGTTCACTATATTGGTTGCTTGAAATCAGTTTTTGTCTTTATGGAATCTGTTTGTCTATCCATTAGAAAGAAGTGATCTATTAGGGATTTTGATCAGTCCCTATATATATCTTTTTGGGGAAAGTGAACGATTTGTGGTGTTATCGATCAGTGTTTACTCCCTCAGCGTGTAAGGGTGCTGGAATTTTTTTTCAGCAAAGTGTACAAGCTGTATGCTTGTGTGATTGGGTTCTATTATCATGTCTATGTCTAGTGAAGGGAAAGTTTCTTCTGTGGGACAGCAGATCATGTGAAACTTTAGATTACAAGTATAAAGTTAATGGAAATAATTACTTGTTATGGGCCCAATCAATGAAGGTATTTTAGGAGCTAGACGGAAGTTGAAATTCATCACTGCCGATCCTCCGAAAATATAAGATTCATCATATGAAGAATGGCTGCAAGATAATTACTTGGTGATGACCTGATTGTTGAACGATATGGAACCATCTATTAGTGCTAATGTTATGTTTCTAGACATGGCCAAGCAAGTATGGACAACTCTATAAAAAATGTACTCCATGGAAAAAAATGTGCCACGAATATATCAGTTACATAAAAATATTTTTATGTTGCAATACGGTGATAAACCATTGAATGAGTAGTGATGATGAGGAATTTGGCCTAAGTGGCCCAGGCCAATCAACCGAGCGAACCACCCTAGCTCAACCAATTTGTCGGGCGGCTCCCCCGTTCAAACCAATGGTCACGCAGACCAAGCATCCAATCGGTGACGGGATCATCTGAGTACTGGGCCGACCGAAATCCACTGATCGCTTCAGGAAGAGCATGACGAGCCTAGTAGTCGTGACACCCAAAAAACCATATGATAGACCGAGGATTAGTAACAAACAACCGAGACAAATGGACGACCGACGCATGATCATCCATGGTAACTGGGCTGACCGAGCAGTATAACAACTGAGTCAACCAAAGTACCAACAACACCAAACTGACCGAGTGATGGGTGTCGACTGCCATCAAGATAGAAAGGTGGTTACAAGGCACAGAGTGACTCAAGGTAACAATCAATCCGACGTTGACCCATGTACCGCTCACCCACGTTCCTCTAACTAACTTGAGGAATATTCCTGACAAAGACCACGCGCTTGTATGGAGCTCAAATCCACTACGCATAACCACCTAGAGAACCCCTATATAAAGAGGGGAACCTCTGAGACAAGGTATGCGAAAAATAACCTAAACAAGGGAATACCAGAGAGATTTTTGAGAGATGGCTGTTGACTTAAGCGTCGGAGAGGTGTAGGCCGGTGCCACACCGATGCTCTTCACTATCCTGGTGCAGGTGGGATCCAACTGCAGGTTCCAGATCAAGGGTAACCAAAGAACCATTTTGGTGAGTCAGGATTCGACGTCATCAACTGGCTCTGAAGTGATTTCCGGCAAGACAAAGGTCGTATGGTTGAAACTAGGTCGGAAATGATGGAGGCCTGCCAGAATGCTTCGTCTACAAACAACCAGGACAAGAAGGAAGCCGAAGCTAGGAGAATTACGGCCCTAGAGCAGCAAATACAAAACCTCAACCAAAGTATAGAGTGAATCACACAACAGAACCAAGAAATGAATCACAAGTTCACGATGCGGATGGAGCACCAACATTCCAACGATGACGAGACACAGGAGGCTGCTCACCCTGGGCCAGAGAGCGATTAGGGAAACGGACAAGAAAGGCAAGGAGACAGTCACAGCCTCGAAGCCTCAACGTCTCAACAGACCAACGGCGTGGGAGGATGAGCTACCACCAAACAAGAAAAACGGATGCAGAAGATATAAGATCAACTGGACGTCATGATGGAAGCTATCAGGGGCAAAGCCCCTTCCACAATCGAGGCCCTGGTGCAAAAAACCGACCATCTTTTCTCCCCGGCAATCATGTCCTATCCACTCCCTAAAAGGTTTGGGATCCCTCAAATGGATCCCTTAAATGGAAGTCGAGACCCGTTCGACTATCTTAAAATATACAAAACCCTGATGCTCTTGCATGATTAGTCGGACGGGATCATGTACAGGGCCTTCTAGGCCACCTTGAAAGGCTCCGCGCGAAAGTGGTTAAGTAATCTTGAACCGAATAACATCAACCCCTTCTCTGAGTTAAGCCAATCATTCGCCAGCCACTTCATAGGAGAGAGACGCTACAGTAGACCTGCCACATATCTACTCAATGTTAAGCAATCGAAGGGAGAGTCATTAAGAGATTACATCTCCCGTTTCAATCGAGAGGTGATGCAGGTAGACGATGCCAACAAGAAAGTGGTGCTCACGGCCTTTATGGGTGGGTTGTTGCCTACAAAGTTCTTAATCTCCCTCTTCAAATCTCCGCCCAGCAACATGGCCGAGTTGATGCTCCGAGCCCAAAAGCACATGAATGCAGAAGATACCATGGCAGTAAGGAGAGATCGGAGAAGTGAACATCGAGAGCTGCCGAAGAGAAGGGACGAGCAGCAGAAAATCATCAAAAGTGAATCCAGAACAAGGGCCCCTACCAATCGAGGGAGGCAGGTGCTCCAACCCAGCGGACTCGAACTTACGCTCCCCTAAACTCACCCCTCGAGCAAGTTTTTATGCATGTGTGGGATGACTCATCATTAAAATGGCCTGAGAAGCTCAAGACTCCCCTAAAAAAGATATCTCAAAGGAAATATTGTCGGTTCCATCGAGACCATGGATAAAACACAGGATTGTTTCGACTTGAAGGAACAAATAAAAGCGCTCATCCAGCAAGGCAGATTTAGGCGTTTTGTAGCAAGTTGCCCTCGGATCATGCCGAGGATAGGGGAAGAGCCTCCAAGAGGAAAAAATCCTGAACCAAAGTCACTGTGAGAGATAAAAGTCATTGTTGGAGGGTCCATTGGGGGTGGCGAATCGAACTCAGCTCGAAAAGCCCATGCACGGGCAGTGAAAGCATCGCAAATAGAAGTTTACTCAACGGACAGACCATGGAAACTTCCCTGAATCAGTTAGCAAGATATCATGTTCACTGAAGAAGACTCTCATGGGGTTCAGCACCCTCATAATGACGCCTTGGTAGTTACGTTGGTTATAGCTAACCACCGAACGAGGAGAGTGCTCATAGACAACGACAGCTTAGCGGACATCGTGTACTGGTTTGCCTTTGAACGAATGGGAATTAGAAAAGACAAGTTCTGACCGACGACGACACCTTTGGTAGGGTTCACCGGGGATAAGTTGTACCCAACAGGGGTTATCACACTCCCATTAACAATTGGGGTCAACCCTCCCAAGTAACCAAGGCGGTCAATTTCTTGGTCATTGACTGTCCCTCCCAAGTAGCCAACATTAAACAAAATGAATGCTATCACCTCAGCTTACCATTTGTTTATGCATTTTCCAACCAAAGGAGTCAGGGAGGTTAGAGGCGATTAGACGACTGCCAGCAAGTGCTACACCGCATCTTTAAAAGGGAAAAAATCAAAAGAGGCTCTCATCATTGAAGACTTGGAGGATAGAGAAGACCCCCAATCAAAGCAGACCGGGCTCGCGGAGGATCTGGAGGAGTTGAGCATCGACCTTAACAAGCCGGAATTAGTCGTCCAGGTCGGACGAAAGCTCCCTAAAGGATTAAAGTTTCACCTATAGAAACTTCTCACTACACATAGGGACGCCTTTGCGTGGACGCACACAGATATGCCATGGATTAACCAGAGAGTGATTACACAAAGGCGAAGTGTTGACCCCTCAACAAAACCGGTTAGACAAAAAAATAGAACCTTTGCCACCCATAGGAATCAAGCCATTGCAGAAGAAGTGAACAAACTGTTAAAGGCTAAATTCATATGGGAAGTCATCTATCTCGACTGGATTGCCAACGTAGCATTGGTCAAGAAAAGCAATGACAAGTGGAGGATATGTGTAGACTTCATCAACCTCAACAAGGCTTGCTCTAAAGACAACTTTTCACTCCCAAGAATAGACGCGCTGGTTGACTCTACTTCCAAGCACACCCTACTCAATTTCATGGATACATTCTTCGATTACAACCAGATAAGGATGGAGAAGACATCATTCATAACCGATTGAGGTATGTACTGTTTCAAGTTCATGTCGTTCGGGTTGAAGAATGCGGGGACCACTTACCAAAGACTAGTGAATCGAGTGTTCGAGGCACAGATTGGAAAAAATGTGGAAGTTTATGTGGATGACATGTTAGTGAAAAGTATGGAAGCAGAGAATCACATAGACGACCTGGAAAAAACTTTTTGTACACTAAAAAGGTTCCAAATGAAGCTCACTTGCCAAGTATGCCTTCAAGGTGTCAACAGGAAAGTTCATCAGCTTCATGGTCTCTCACAAAGGCATTGAGGCAAATCCTGAGAAAGTCCGAGCTATATTAGACATGAAGCCACCGCGGACTACTAAGTGCAACGACTAGCTAGAAGGGTGGCGACTCTTAGCCAATTCATCTCAAGGTCCACAGATAAATTTTTCCTCTATTTTCGCTTTCTGAAGAAAGGATTTGAATGGACGGAAGATGTCGACCGATCGTTTCAAGACCTTAAGGAACATCTGGCATGTCTATTAAGTCTCGGTCGAACAACACAAAGAGATAACCTATACTTGTATTTGGCGGTATCAGAGATAGCAGTGAGCTCAGTTTTGGTTTGAGACGAGCACAATCAAACGATGGTATACTATGTCAGCAGAGCCTTCCATAGAGCAGAATTAAGATACCCACCTTTAGAGAAGTTGGTATATGCGCTCGTAACCACAGCGAGAAGGCTCAGACCTCATTCTGTAATAATGTTCACCGACCAACTTCTGAAAGCAGTGTTACAGAAACTAGAGGTATCGGGAAGAAAGATCAAGTGGGTTGTAGAGTTGAGCGAGTTCGACATTAGTTATCGACCGAGACCGCTATAAAAGGGCAAATACTTGCAAACTTCCTAGCAGAATTGACGCCCACAGAGTCAAATGAGAGAAATTCCACGAAGTTGGAATAGACCCTGCACATGGGTGGATCTTCCAATGCCTCGCCTAACGGAGCCAGACTATTGCTGACTACCCCCGATGAGGTCGAGATCGAATATGCGATTCAACTCAGATTTAAGGTGACAAACAACGAAACAGAATATGAAGCAATGATCGCTAGTATGAACGCCGCAAAGGAAGCAAAAGCTAGACACATTATCTTCTATAACGATTCCAAGCTGGTTGAAGGGCATGTGGTTGACGAGTATAAGGCCAAAGAGGACCGGATGCAAGAGTATCTAACTCAGGTGAAGGAGCTCATGTCTTAATTTAAAATTTTTAAGATCCCACACATCCCCAGAAGTCAGAATGAACATGCAGACCGACTAGCATCCGATGACAAGTACATGACAAGACGACGACTGCCAGTAAGCCACCCCATCAAACCCAGTACGGAGAATGAGATGAGCATTTGTGTCTACACAAACGAGCCCCAAGAAAATTGGAGGGCTCCAATCATGTAATTCCTTAAAGCAAGAGATCTCTCGCCAGACCAAGGAGAGGCCAGGAAAGTCAAACTCCGAGCCAGGTGGTATACACTGATAGATAATGCCCTCTATAAGCAAAGCTTCACCATGTCGTACTTAAAATGTTTGTCGCCAGTCGAAGCCGACTACGCCATGAGAGAAGTCTACGAAGGGATATGCAAAAACCACTCAGGCAGTCGATCACTAGTCCACAAACTTATCCGAGCGGGGTACTATTGACCAACTATGCAGGCTGACTTGGCAAACCTCGTTCCAAGGTGCAACAATTATCAAAGGTTCGCCAACATTCTCCGACAGCCGGTAGAAGAACTCACACCCATCACAGGACCATGGCCCTTTGCTTAATAGGGGATAGACATTGTGGGTTCCCTCCCCTTGGCAAAGAAACAGAGGAAGTTCCTCGCAGTGGTCGTTGATTACTTCACCAAGTGGGTAGAGGCTGAGGTGTTAGCGACAATCACCGAAAGCAATATAAGCGATTTCGTTTAGAAATCTATAATATGCTGGTTCTGAATACCACGGATAATAATCACAAACGGGAAACAGTTCGACAACAGGCACTTCCGAGAATTTTGCTCTCAGTTAGGCATTAAAAACCATTTTTCCTCTCTGGCACACCCCCCAATAAACAGTCAAGTGGAAGTGACCAACAAAACTATATTAAAGATAATCAAGACCAGATTAGAGGCATCGAAAGGATAATGGGTTGACGAGCTGTCGGGGGCCCTGTGGGCCTACAGAACCACTCCAAGAAGCCCCATAAGAGAGACGTCTTTTGCCTTAGCTTTCAGCAGCGAAACAATCATACCCGTGGAGATTGGTGTGGCAAGTCTGAGAACTTAGAGACCACAGACCGAGCAGGTAAAGAAAAAGCGATGACTGAGCCTAAACCTATTAGAGGAGAAAAGAAATTAAGCCTCCCTTTGAGTGGAAGTATACCAGCAGACGATGATGAAGTATCATAACGCCAAGGTCCGCCTAAGGGGCTTCGATAATGGAGACCTGATTCTCTAGAAGGTAAGCGTAGCAACACAGATCCCGAGTGATGGCAAGTTGGGACCCAATTAGGAGGGGCCCTATCGAGTTACCAAATCCACACGAAAAGGCACCTACTACATGGAGACCATGGAAGGAAAGCATTTACCTCAACCATGGAATGTTGAACATCTGAGAAGGTATTACCACTAGGCATGTAATTTTGATTACGAAATAATAAATTTATTTATTGTTGTGTATAATGCAAAAGCATTCTATAACAAAGTCCCGAGCAGTGTCGAAAAAATGGACTAAAGTTTAGTAAAACGACCATCAGTCTACAAAGACATTCTACAACCAAAGTCCCGAGCGATGTCGAAAAAATGGATTAAGTCTAGTAAAACAGTCATCGGTCTATAAAGACATTCTACAACTAAAGCCCCGAGCAGTGTCAGAAAAATGGACTAAAGTCTGGTAAAATAACCATCGATCTACAAAGACGTTCTACAACCAAAGTCCCAAGCGGTGTTGGAAAAATGAACTAAGTCCAGTAAAATGATCATCGGTCTACAAAGATGTTCTACAACCAAAGTCCCAAGCAGTGTCAGAAAAATGGACTAAGTCGAATAAAACGATCATCGGTCTACAAAGACATTCTACAACCAAAGTCCCGAGCAGTGTTGGAAAAATGGACCAAGTCCAGTAAAACAATCATTGGTCTACAAAGATGTTCTACAACCAAAGTCCCGAGCGGTGTCAGAAAATGAACTAAGTCCAGTAAAATGATCATCGGTCTATAAAGACGTTCTATAACCAAAGTCCCGAGCGGTATCGGAAAAATGGACTAAATCTAGTAAGAAAATCATCGGTCTACAAAAACGTTCTACAACCAAAGTCCCGAGAGGTGTCGAAAAAATGGACTAAATCCAGTAAAACGACCATCGGTCTATAAAGACATTCTATAACCAAAGTCTCGAGCGGTGTCAAAAAAATGGACTAAGTCCAATAAAACTACCATCGTCTACAAAAACATTTTATAACCAAAGTCCCGAGCGGTATCGGAAAAATGGACTAAGTCCAGTAAAACAACCATTGGTCTACAAAAACGTTCTACAACCAAAGTCACGAGTAGTGTCGGAAAAATGAACAAAGTCCAGTAAAACAACCCTCGGTCTACAGAGACGTTATACAATCAAAGTCCCGAGCGATATAAAAAAATAGACTAAAGTCCAGTAAAACGACCATCAGTCTACAAAGACGTTCTACAACCCTCAGTCTATAAAGACGTTCTATAACTAAAATCCCGAGCGATGTCGAAAAAATAGACTAAGTCCAGTAAAACGACTATCGGTTTACAAAGACATTCTATAACCAAAGTCCCGAGTAGTGTCGAAAAAATGGACTAAGTCCAGTAAAATGACCATCGGTCTACAAAAGCGTTTTACAACCAAAGTCCCGAACGGTGTTGGAAAAATGGATTAAGTCTAGTAAAATGACCATTGGTCTACAAAGACGTTCTACAACCAAAGTTCTGAACGGTGTCGAAAAAATGGACTAAGTCCAGTAAAACGACCATTGGTCTATCAAGACGTTCTATAACCAAAGTCTTGAGCAGAGTCGGAAAAATGGATTAAGTCCAATAAAACAACCATCGGTCTACAAAGATGTTCTACAACCAAAGTCTCGAGCAGTGTCAGAAAAATAAACCAAGTCCAGTAAAACAACCACTAGTATACAAAGACGTTCTACAACTAAAGTCCCGAGTGACGACAAAAAAAAATGGACTAAGTCCAGTAGAACACCCCTCGGTCGGCAAAAGCGCTCGTCCTATAAAAGAATGATCCACGAACTTATACCGAGTGAAACAATTACGAGAGTTGCTACGTGTGATCCAAAAGGAAAAATATATTGATTGAAAGTTGGTGTACAAAAAAAGGGGGGCCTTAGCCTATACAAAAGAAAAAGAAAAAAAGAAAGGAAGGAAAGAACCCTTGTCCTCAAGAGGCCGCGTCATCCTTCTCCAACTCCCCCTCCGCAACTCCTTTGCCCACCTCGGGTCCAGCAGAGTCAAACTTGGCATCAACCTTGAACATTGAAAGGTCGAGGTCTGGGTGCACCCTTAGAATCCGGCGATGGAGGGTCTCAAAGCCACTTATAAAGAACTCTGAGGTCTCATCGTTGAAAGCGTCAAATTGTTGATAGGTAAAGACCGCCTCTCCAGCAACCTTCTCCTTCTATGCCTCTCAGTCGACCCTTATCTCATCCAAACACCTCTGCAGCACAGCGGCCCCAACCTTCTCTCCTTCAGTTTATTCTCAACCTCGACGAGCCTCCTCCAATACCGAGCGGTCACTATCGGCTTCAAACGACTTCTCTCGGAGCTCACCGACATAAGCATCCAAGACAAGTTGGCAACTCGAGCAAGCCGCCACCTTTGTCAACACCTACAAACAAACAAGAAGACGTTAAGTAATGGATAAAGAAAGAAGTGTAAATAAACCAAACTTAGGAGGAAGAATCACCTTCCCGAGGTCAAAGAAAGTGCTCCTGACCAGGGCGCTCGAGCTAAGGCCCTTAAAGCTCTCCACGTCACCATTGGAGAGCACCAAGTGAAGGAGGGCGACCGCTCGGTCTTCAATAGCAAGCAAGGAAGGAGGAGCCTTCTCCTTGCCCTTGACGGAAGACCGTCCCAAAGTGTAGAAGGGGAGGTCGTCAACGCACTCATCAAAGGTGGGTGCGGTGTCCAACGCCACCTCGAGGTCAACGATGGAAGAGAGACGAAGAGCTGTTGGAGTGATAACCGTGGTTGGAACCTCGCCTGGTTTGGCCTTCTCAGCCGAGCATTGGTGGGAGAATTTCAGCTTCTTGTGCAAGCTTCCGGTGACGCCTTTTGAGGAGACCCTCGCCAAAGAGACCATCCGTGGTCTAATAGACATATCTGCAAAAAAAAAAAAAAAACCACAAGTGTTTAAAAAATAAAGAAAGAAAAGATAAGAAATAAATGAAACGAAAAATGAAGAGTGAATGACCTAGCTAACCGATAGGCACAACAGAGGTACCAGATGAAGGGGGTTTTGGACCGAATAAGCAAGAAGAAAGTGACTTGGGATTTACTAACAAAGAGTAATCCCGAACTAGATGTGCAAAGGCACGATCCAACCTTGAGAGCTCAACCTCGAACAATGGACGCTTAGCCAAGGCTACAAAAGCAATTGAGACAAGTGAGTTAGACCAACTGAATGAAAAATGGACAAGGAAAACTAAGATGACTGAGAGTTACCTGCTCTACGTGGCTCTCCCTAGATCTTGGGGACTGTGTGGACTTGGTCGACAGACGCCTCCCACTGGCAGGACTCCCATCCATCCCTAAAAACAAAGAAAAACTTATATTTCCAACATCTGTTCGAAGTTGGAAGACCGGTGATCAGTGCTTGGTCGGGGGGTCCGAGCGGTAAAGTACCACCACCCCGACTGTAGCTCCACTACCTTATAACAATAGAGAAATTTGGGGATGGTCAAACGATCCTAACCGCCATTGTATGCATGCCATAACACCATGCATGCAATCAGGATCCTCCACCCATTAGGCATGATTTGGCCCGGGGCAAGGCGAAGGTGTGAGAGAAGCTAACAAACGAATAGAGGAATGGGTAAACAAAGACCAGCCTCCAGCGTCGCCTCAAAGATAGAGACTTCGCTCGGGAGAAAGGACAAGCCCACTTGTCAAAAACAGGAATTCTCAGAATAACCGACTTGGGTATCTGAAAAATCTATCACAAATCCTTGAGTCGGGACTTGGACACTGTCGAGGAGATGTCCCTAGCGGCATACGGAACACCGGCAAAACGAGACCACCTAACCGGCTCCAAGGGTTAAGCCAAGTCCAGAGCATCCTCTCTAACTAGGTTATCATCCAGAGCCATGACGGACTCTGAAGAGTCAGACTGGGTACTCATACGACCGAGGGACCAAAGATTTCTAAAACCCCGTCGAAAACACGACTCAAAAAAGAGGACTCAAACTCCAAGACGTTCAAATCAGGTGAACACTAATGGTTACGAAGGTAGTAGCACAAGTGGGTCAAGTGAAAACCTAGTGGAGCCCCGGTAGGATCCTAGGTCGGACACCAAGAAAAAGAGGGGTGGAGACTCGGGAGAATGACGATTTAAGCACAATGAAGACAAAAAAAGAAGAAAAAAAGAGGAAGAAAAAAAATAGACGTACCTAAGATAAAAGAAACGAGGTACAAAGGGAAGAGAATACCTCCCGATAAGTGCTCCGACGGGCAAAACGAATCCTTAAGCACGATATGAATGCGAACAATATGAGCAACACGAACACAGCTCCGGGAATGCTTCGAATGCAAATGGGAATTCAAGAGAGCAAAGGCGCCTCTTTATAACCTTTCCAAGTGCTCACCGACCGTCGGATGATTCGAATCAACCCCCTTCGTTAGATGAGCGCATGATTCGAGGTGAAACGGCAGCAGATATGACACCTCGCGTCACCATCAATGGCACGGGGCTCAATAAAGGTAGAACTGAAGAGCCAACAGGTCAATCGTCTCGGGTGACCCTTCAGATTCCCAATGCCCGCTCAGGCCAGCGGACTAGGGAATAGGGGGGCAGATGATGAGGAATTTAGCCCAAGTGGCCCGAGCCGATCAACCAAGCTAACCAACCTAGCTCTACCAATTTGTCGAGGACCCCCCTGTTCAAACCAATGGTCACGTGGACCGAGCGTCCAATCGATGACAGGATCATCCAAGTACTAGGTTGACCAAAATCCAACCAATCGCTTCAAGAAGAGCATGACAAGCCTAGTAGTCGCAACACCCAAAAAACCATATGATAGACTGAGGATTAATAACAAACAACCGAGACAAATAGACAACTGACACACGATCATCCATAGTAACTGAGCTGACCGAGCAGCATAACAATTGAGTCGAGCAAAGTGCCAGCAACACCAAAATGACCAAGTGATGGGTGTCGACCGTCATCAGGACAGAAAGGTGGTTACTAGGCACGGAGTGATGCAGGGGAACAATCAATCCGACACTGACACGTGTACCGCTCACCCACATTCCTCTAACCAACTTGAGAAATATTCCTAACAAGGACCACGTGCTTGTACGGAACTCAAATCCACTACGCATAACCACCTAGAGAGCCCCTATATAAATAGGGGAACCTCTGAGACAAGGTATGCGAAAAAGAACCTAAAAAGGGGAATACCAGAGAGATTTTTTAGAGATGGCTATTGACTTAAGCGTTAGAGGGGTAAGCCGGCACCACACCAACGCTCTTCACTATCCTAGTGTAGGTGGAATCCAACTACAAGTTCCAGATCGAGGGCAACCAGAGGACCATTTTAGTGAGTCAGGATTCGATGTCATCAAGTAGTATAGCAGGTTACATGGTATGTGGGAAGAGTTGCACATGTATCAACCAATAACAAGCAATGTTGACCAACTAAATGGGCAACAAGAAGAGTTTCAAGTAGCAAAGTGTATGTCCGGTTTGAACCCTAATTTTCAAGCAATTAGGGGGCAAATACTTACGAGTGATAGTCTGTCGTTTCTTAATAGTGTACACTCCAGGGTTTAACATGTAGCAGTTACTCCTATTTCAAGAGGTTCTACTAATGAGAATTCAGCTCTTGTAACTATGATTGGTTGTGGTGGTTATGATGGTGGTAAAGGTGGTTCAAGAAGTCGTGGTAGATTTTCTAGAGGTATTTGTGGTGGCAGAGGTAGAGGACGTGGTGTTGAAATACAAATGTGTACATACTGTGGTCAGACCAATCACACTAGTGAAAAATGTTGGGATAAGTTTGAAAAGCCAACATGGGCTAATGTTACTACTACTAGTGAGAGTTCTTTAGGATATACTACTGAAGTTATTCCTCATCAGTCTAATAGTGACCAATTCATATCCTCTTGCAAAAGTTATATACAACACTTCCAACGAATTACCTGACCAGAAGATAATGGAAGAGGTGGTCTCTTTCTCTTAATCCCAAGAATCACAAGTGCCTAGCTCGATAGAATAGTGTTGGATGCCATCTTCCATGTATTTAATCAAACATTCGAAGATATCTTCCTCGAGTGCAAGACCATCCCTACTCCACACACACTCGAAATGTGGCCTCCTTGTTAGCTACAGTGTTCCATAAAGCGGAGAAAGCCTTTTCAAGAGCCAAATCATCGCACCAAACATCAGTCCAAAACTGCACTTTGGACCCATTTTAAGAACTCGAAACTTTGTGTAGGGGGAGAAATCTTCTTACAGCTTTGAGATTCTTTTCCAAACAGAAGTGCCATAACTACACTTCACTAAGTTACGGTTCCACTCGTTGTTCCTACAGCCATATTTGGCTTCTTTAACCCATCCCCAAAGAGCACCTGATTCTTCTCCAAATCTCTAAGGTCATTTCCCCAGCTGAGTCTTTATTCATGAATTGCAAAAGTCTTATACCCAGATCCCCATTAAACCAAGGCCGGCTAATGTACTTCCAATCCATGAGATGACATTTTGGTTCCCTTGTAGGTAGAGGTGAACATGGACCAGATTTCGGCCAGGCCTTTGTAAACCTGAGGAAAGGCCAAACGTAATATATTAAAGGCTCGGGCCAAGCTCTGGCCCAGAAAAAACAGAGACCTCAAGGCCAGAGCATGGCCCAGCTTGAATCTATAAACCTCAAGCAAGGCCACACACCAAAACAAGGCCCATTATCCAAAAACTTTCAGGCCTTGGGCCGAGCCAAGGTCAGCCCTAGCACGGCCCAAGCTTAAGTTTAAGCTTAAAGTCAAGCCTGGAGTCATGTCGGGCCTAAGCATGGGTTGGGCCTTTTCAAGTCAAGCTAGGTCCTTCTCACTATCCTTGCAACAAGGTCCCAAATGGCCTAGGAGAAATGTAGAGCCCCAAAAGGCAAACCAAGAAAAATGGAAGGAAGTTGACCCACCCAACATCAAAGAGAGTCCACTAGAATCTCCATGTAGAAACTTCTCCCACCCCAAACATCTTACTCTTTTCCAAGTTAATCTTCAAACCCAAGATTGCCTCAAAAAGCAATAGACATCTGAGGATTTGCCTCTCTTCCTCCTAAGATTGTAAAAAAATAGCAAGTCGTCTACGAATTGTAGCAACTTTAGCGAGGGACCTCCCCGGCTCATCAGAAAACCCTTAAGAAGACCCCTATCAGTGCCCCTTTCCACCAGCTTGCTCAAGGCTTCTGTCACAAATCACAATGATAAAGAGGAACGAAGAGAGAGGATCGCCTTGACTTAGAACCCTGCCACCATGGAAGAAACCTATAGGAGAGCTGTTCACTAGAACGGAGAAAGAGATTATGAATATACAAACCTTGAGCCAGGACCTCCATTTGGCACTGAAGCCCACTACTGTTTCTAAGAACTTTCAGCGGACATGGTCATACATGTTTTCCATGTCAACTTGACAAATCACACCGATGCCTCCCAATCTTCTTTGTGAATCAATACATTGGCAATCAAAGACTCATCTAGAATTTGTCGTCCTTTGACGAAAGCACATTGAGAGGGAAATTATGCAAGGCATCACCTAATCAAGTCTCCCATTCAATGTCTTTGCCAACAATTTGTATATGCTACTAACAAGGTAATGTTGATAGTAAATTAACCAACTCTCCCAAAACCTTAAGGTGTTAGGAGATACATAAATTAATATACTTCAATAGGTAATGGGTTCCTTGTTTCTTCGGATTGAGGGCTATGAAAGTTGCCTTGGAATTCTATGCCAAGCCGAATGTTGGTAAGTCTTCCAAAACCAACATCAATTTTCCCAATATGTTTTATAAAAAAATCATAGGGAATCAAGCTGGCACTGAAACTTTATAGTCCTTTAAAATGTTTAGCGTCTGCAATACCTCCACTTCTAAAAAATGCCTCTCAAGCTGCACTTTCTTTCCTCGAAAATTGACTTAATTCAATGTCATAAAGGAATAGCTTGGAGTCTTCCATCTCCATGTACAAAGATGAACAGAATTCCAGTCTTATTCTCTATGAAGCTCATGTCTTGAAAGAAATTGTCCCCCACCTTAAGTTTTGTCAACCTATTCACCCTTCCCCTCATGTTCGCCATCTTATGGAAGAATTTTGTGTTCCTATGCCATTACTTAAGCCATGCAACTCTCAATTTCTGCCTCCAACCAATTTCCCCCATTTTTATCATCTTTTTGGTACTCCGACTTCACCTCCGTTCTAACCTTCTCCACCCAAGTGGTGACATTTACCTCTTTTTTTAATTATCAAAAAAAAAAAAGTTCACCTCTTTGGAATCAAACTCCTCCATCTTAAACAACCATCTCCATTTTTGCCCAACAAGCAAACCTTTTAAACCCTAATTTCTTCCCTTATAGCAAACCGATCAGGCACTAAACCCTATAATGCGGTGGCATTAACATGTCTTGAGAAGTTTCAACCCTTGTGGAAGCCCAAGATCAAGAACAAAGGATGCAAGAAAACGACATAGCGTTGTCCACAAGGGCCTAAAACCCTAAAATAAATCTTTAGGATGTTCCCAAAAGGTTTTGTCCTGTACAAAGACAATTTTACATTCTTTTAGGGTGACCCTAAAATCTTTTGGGGTCTTTTGAAAGGGTTTTTTATAGCCCCAAAATTCTTGACCAAGCCTAAAATTCTCTTTTGATTTCATATCCACCATGGTTACCAACAACACTTTGTCATTTGTAGTGGATGACCATACCAAAGAGATAGATGTTATCCGAAGAGACTTAGCTCAATTAAATACCACAGTAAATGCTTGAATGGATAGACTAGAAACCTCTATGAATGCTAATATGGCTGTCATGCAAGCACAAATAGAAAAACTCAGGACTATTATGCAGAAGAGGGATGAGTCTCACAAGGCCCCAACCCCAGCAGTTGAGTCACGGGATTCTGTACCTCCTTGACAGCAGACTAGTGGCCCAAACAGTGAACCATCACACCAATTTCAGCATAAGATAATGTTGCCAAGACAAGAACCTCAGTTTCGATTTATGAGCCATCAAGGCCCTACCCATCATGAATTAAAGAAACATGCACAGTTAGATGTACAAGATTTTGGAGGTGATCAGCACCCGAATGAGTTTCATGATTGGTTTCATAGCATCAAGGTGTTCTTTAGATGGTATGATGTGCCAAACAGTTGAAAGCTTCAATTTGCATAAGCAAAGTTAAAGGGGACAACATGCATTTGGTGGGCATCCTACAAGCAGAGTTACTCCACCATAAGTTATAGAGATCTGATTACATGGGATGAGATGAGGTTGGCAATGAAAAAACGATTCGAGCACAAGACTACAAATAGAGAGCTCATCTTAGTTGAACCAACTAAGGCAAGGGAGTTCAAGTGTAGAAGAGTAAACAAGACAGTTCCAACGCTTGACGACTCATGTTGGTTTTAAGTGGACAAATAAAGTTTTAGTGGTCATGTATTGGCAAGGATTGCATCCTCAACTTTTCATGGGTTTAAGTTTTACTCATTTTCCTACCTTGGATGATGCAATACAAGTGGCATACCAGATCAGTGAAAACATGAAGGACCTATCTTATAAATTACCTATTATGGAGGGTGCTTCTAAAGGGGTCGCAGCTGGTTACTTATCTTCTAGCAAGTCTATACATTAGACCAAGACCTCTTCACCACCTAGATCCTCACGCCAGTTTTCACCATCTAGATCAAGGGGATCTGAAGGGTCTACTTCCAAGCCCAAGACAGACCAGTGTTTTACTTGCAAGGGCATTGGGCACCACAAGTCTTAATGTCCTAATAAATTTGTGAGAATTACAGATAAAAAGTCAACACTGAAGGATGATTTGGAAGAAGTCTATGAACCAAGTTCTGAGATGATTGCAGAGGCTGAGGCCTTGGAAGAAGAAGAAGCTAGAGTAAAAGGAGCCAAAAGAGTTTAATGACTTAAGCGTCCTCTGTTTGCTTTCCAGAAAACATATCCAATGAAGATCAAGCCAAGAAAAAAGCATACTATTTATCAATGGTGACCTGCTCCACATGATAGACCTAGAGTTCTTGGACCTCCACCCCAACTCAACGGGGTTGAGTTTTCCAAGAGGGGGAGAGTTGATGCGGTGGCATTAACATGGCTTGAGAAGTTCCAACCTTTGTGAAAGCTCGAGATCAAGAACAAAGGATGCAAGAAGAAGACAGTGTTGTTCATAAGATTTTTCCTTTATTTTTCTGTTTTAGGAATTATTTTAAATGTTTTTTTTTAAATTTTATGAAAGTTTTAGTAATGAGATTGATGTAATAAGGCCATATGAGCCATGGGGAGGGGGTAAAATTAATTTATAATAGTTTAGGATTGTTTTTATGATTTTTTAATATTTTTTTAGAATTTTTCTTGGTTTTTTTGGGTTGACCGTACAAGGGAGGGGTATTTTGGTCTAATTTGGTCTAATTCCAATTTTTTTTATTATAAATAGGTTATAAAGGCCTCATGTACGATCAACTGATTGAATATAAAAAATTTTTAAAGATTGGAGCAGCTCATAGGGTGTCTTTCTCTCTCCTAACCCTCACGGTTTCCTAGGTGAGTCTTCTATATTTTCTCTTTTCTTTCTTCTCCTACTTCTCTCCTAAACATGCAGCCTTTACCTTCTCCATTATTTTCGGTTAAAACTCTATTTTCTTCTCCTTATTACTTCATTCATCACTTATTTTATCAATATCTTCATTTTTTTTCTCTTTTCTTTCTTTATTTCATAATTTCTTGAATTTTCTAGGTGAGGAATTTTTAAAACAATTATGAAAAGTCTGATTTCTCTCTAACCAACCACTCAAACCTAAAATCCTTTTAAACCTAGCATCCTCATACATAAACCTATCATTCCATATCAAGAACCGTAATTCTTAACTCGAAATTCTTTACTTTCTTGAAAATACATCATTCTTGATTTTGGACAGATTTTGGGGGTTTCTTGATTTCTTGATTTTTCTTCTAAATTTCTTCATCCATTTGATTCCAAACATTAGTTTGATCATTCTTGGATTATTCCTCTTAAAGATTGTTTATTCTTTATATATTTCTTGAATTTATTACTATTTTTTTTAGCACTTTAAAATTCAAGAATCATTTTTTATTGATCTTCCTTGTACTTTCAGGTTTTTAGTTCAATTTTACTTGTTGTAGGAACTCATCCCTTTGGATCCTACATAACTTATGGATTTTACTTATTATTTTTTTTTAAATGAAATTTAATACGAATCACTAACCACATTATTGTTCATATTCCCCGCCCTTACATTCACCTCTAGCAGCTCCTCATGTGAATGAAGAAACAGATATACAAATCTGAATTCAATCTTAAACTATTTAGAGACTTCCAAACCATGAACAACTCTTGGTTTCTTCAAGAAAACAACTTAAGACCTTCCTACATTGCCTACCTAGTTTGGAAAAAATTATTCAGAATACCTATAGTAATCTCCATTTCATGTCTACATCTTTTATCTTATTATGGTGTTGCAGGAAATTAGAATAATGATCCTCAAGTATTTCAGTTGCAAATTTTACCCATCCCAGTGCTCTTCTTACCATAGATCAAAATATCGGGATCAGCCTCAGGCTATCCTGATCTAATCCGGTGTGGATCGGCCAATAGTTGGATCGCTTTAAAAAAAATTTAAAAAAAATCTGAAAAAAAATTTAAAAAGTGTATTATGTTAGTTAGGCAAATTCTATAAGACAGCTATAAGACCAGCCATGCTTTATGGAGTAGAATGTTGGACAACCAACAAACAACAAGTACATAAAATGAGTGTGGTTGAAATAAGGATGCTGAGATGGATGAGTGGCAAGACTAGAAAGGATAAAATTAGGAATGAATTCATTCGTGGGAGTTTAGGGGT